>JABFPB010001750.1:0-23435 GCA_022817645.1 Ceratoteleas bidentatus
GTGTAAAAATGAACTTCTGAATAATAAAACAAAAAGACACTAACTCCGGGATTTCAGACTTGAAAAATCACCTTAACCGAATTAACCGGCGGTTAACTGGTAGAACGGTTATTAACCGGTTAATATCGGTTAGCTAAAAAATTGCGTTTTCATAGCAAAATAATGAATTAATGAAGTAATTAATTCGTCTTTTATATTTCACTGAGCCAATTTTGTTGATTAGGAACGCAATACATCACATTTCTTTAAGCATGCATCAATAATATGTATATGGCAATGTTTTGATGTATTTAAAAACGCCGAAAATGTTCAGAGCGAACATTTTCGGCAGTGGGTAACATTGTGACACAAAAAAGATCTTGCCTATTACCCGAAAACGTTCATCTGCTCACATTTTTGTACAAAAACAAAAATCATGTTTAAATAATCGTTCGTACGTACTGCGCTGCAAGAAAGTTATGTTTCATTTGTTTCGTATTTATCTTTATATTTATTATGATTCATTAATAGGAATAAAGAATATTCAACCAGAATTTTTTAGTGACATCACAGTGATGTATATGTATTCTTATTTATTGATGCATGCTTTCCTCATTTTCCAACTAACCGGTATTAACCGGTTAACCGCTAACCGGTTAACCGGATAACCGGTTATTAACCGTGTCAACGGTTAATATGCCTCAACATATTAAAAGTATTGGATTTAGCATAAGAAACATGTTGATTTAGCATCAAGATTTTTTCCCGTATGGCCAAAACTGCAGCGCTTGTTTTTTTCCCGTGCAGGTAGATTTTCAGTAAACAATTGTGATATATGTAAATGGTTTACAAACTTTTACATTTCTGTATACATCTTTCTACATGCAAAAAATATCTAAGCGCAGCCAATAATACTGATATGTCAGATGGCGAATATTTGAAACAAGAGGAAAATATCTGTACATTAACCCTACATATATTTACGTAGGGTTAATGCCTATACCTGGTGTAAGCATTCTAAGGTACGAGAATCGTTCTGTTAAGATTAATAATAAAATATGCTTGTGCCAGGCATACAAATGCGAGTGCTAGGTATATATTTTTTGCGTGTACATTTTTATTAGACATGTTTAATAAAGTAATAATAATTTTTTTTTATTTTACTTTCTAATTATTTTATTTTATCTATGCTTTTAATCTTCTATTTCTAATCTCCGGGTCTGAAATCTTCGTGTGATTTCGCCCACAGTCATCGGGATGTATTTATCACCAATCACAGTGGCGCGTTTTTTTTCATTTTTTCAAACCAAGTTATCAGACCGGGATTGGGCGCGGAATTCGAATTCGATCCCGGCGGGCCCTTCGCATTTAATTCCACCGACAGCGATTACTCATCTGCGCGACGGAGCACGCACTCCTGGCCGAGATTACGAACCGCTCGATGCAGCTGTCAATGGCGCGCGACAAAAAACCTAACCAACAAAAAATCCATCCAATCAAAAATCCCCTCTCGAAAAACCGGGTCGACCGAAAAGTTTGCATTTTCATAGGGCTTCATTAAAACCATACAGATTGGTGACCAAAGCGGCCACGGGGGGTGCGCATAATACATTTTCATTTCGCGGGAAATTTCGCAGTCAAAGCGCGCCGATGCAATTTCGGGATTGGTCGACAGTGAAAGTCACTAACGACGCGCAATCGTGGCGCATTTTTCGTACGACAGATGGCGCGCGGGTCGTTAATTGGCGGATTAATTGGACGAAAAACGGGCGGTAATGAACGCCGCGCGAAAATAGTGTCTTTTGTGCGGCGCCGGATAACGCGTCGCAACGACGCCCATCCGCAGCGCAGTCCATTGTTCTGACCAATTAGAAAGCAGCAACGTGAACTACTTTGCGCGTAATCCAAATACACCGCGGAACATTTCGTGCCGAAAGCACCTGAATCGTATCGGCGGCGTTTATTATTGTCGCGGGCGCTTTTTTGGACCTTTTTTCGGTCGTTTATTTTCAGCGAAAAGCGGGTCTTGCGTTTCCAATCAAAATGACTGGAATGGAAAGAGCCGAAGGATATGAGGATTGCTTGGATTTTTTGTCGCGAATTCGAGAAAAATGACGAAGCGCGGAGACAGATGGGAAATAACGATTTTGTCCGAGATAACCTTACTTTTTCATCGGATTGATGGTGTTAGGTTAGGTTGACGGATGACGTTGAAATTGTTAGGATTTAAACTAGAAAACGGATTAAACGAACATGTTTATATTGAATGGAAAGGGGACAATTTTTAGTTTTTTCATTTAATTTAGTATTTTTATCTTAATGAAACATAACCTATATAGCTAAAGCATATTTAACTATACTTACAACAAAATTGAGATATACTTTCCAGTATGAAGAAAATAGCAATATTTTCTGAGACACTTTACTTAATGGCAAATTCACATGTAACTCTAGCAAAGGATACGCGAACTTATTGCCATGTTCTTTACACTGGAAAGTATATCCCCATTTAGCTACAATTATAGCTAAGAATGGTTTACCATTTCTCTTAGTGTGGTGTTGAGGGGAAACCAGAAAAGTCACTTTTTTGTGATTTTGAGATATTTGCCTTTAAAGTTTCAAAAATAAACTTTTGCATTTTTGTATAAATCTTCTTTATTTCTATTGGATACTATTTCTAATGCGAAATAAAGGCAAATGTCGCGTTTACGTTACAAAAATTGTATTTAAGTTTTCCTATGTATTTTGATTGGACACTTACCTGGTTATTCCTCAAAACGGTAATTTTTTTTGCTCTAAAATGACATTTCACTGGTTACGTTTAGTCAAAATTGAGCAAAATGTACATCAGCTGATGTACAGTTATTATCTAGATAACAAATGTTTGATATTCCCAAATAAAAATGTACATAAAAATATATTAATATCCGCACTTAACTAAATTTGTTAACAATTGTGACTGAACTGGTTTTTCCTCAAAAGATGTAGTTTATCTACAAAACGCAAGCTAATTTTCAGGTTATTCAGAATAAAATCTCGAAATATTTCATAAATTAAATTTTTTAAAAACTGAGGAAATGATTATTCCGATCGTTCAACGTTGCGTAGCGAATCGCGTTTGCATCATAAATGCTTATTCAATTGCGCTTGTACAAAAGAATTTATTTATACAAATAATTCGATTATTTTCGACGCGCGTCCCTACCGGCCGGATTAATTTTAACTCGAGGCGAAAAAAGTCGATGACTACGAGTTTGTGGCTAGATAAACTCGGCCATTTTTCCAAATGAAACTTTTTTTGCGATTCGCCGGCTATTTTTAATATGCATCGGACAATGGCAACTCAAGTCAACCGTATGCTTTTCTTTTCTTTCTATTTTTTTTTTCAAAATGCGACGCATTTTGGCCGATCAAGCCGATCAAGCGAACGTGGAATGGTACACAATGCAATGTCAAATTGACAATATTGGATCAATGTTAAGTCAACAACGATTCCCTCAACTTCGAAACGTAAGGCAATTGGTGCGAAGTCAAGTTTTGTTGTTATATAATTATGCATTCGATATTGTACGGTTTTAGCTGAGAGAATCTGATACGTTTTTAATGTTCCACTTTATAACTTTTTGAATTAAACATATTTTGTAATTTTCCATTGCAAATTTGTGTGCTTCTTTTAGAGTCATATAATATATTTAAATTGTCAGAATAAAACAGTTTAGTGTTCAATGTATTTTATCTGTGCTAGCATACCCCAATAGAACATAACGTTTTAAAAACATTTCTGAAAAGGTTTTCAAAGCCTAAAAACGTTTTTAAAATGTTATGCTCTATTGGGGTAACACAAACTTATTTTTTTAAATGCTTAGTTTATAAGAAAAAATAAATGTGATACGGACCATATATGAGAGATGTAAAGATACGTATGGTATAGAGACATGTGGTCCATATATACCTAATATATGTTTATTTTAATGTAATTTGTTGAGGGAACGCGGTCCTAAAAAGATGGAACATTGTACAACAAATAACTCGCGTCTTTATCGACATCATGCAATTTCGGGCAAAAGTGCCGTGTATATTTAATTACATGGGCGTTTCATTAATTTACAGATTATTAAATCATATTCCTGGAATATTAATGGAGGCTTAACGTCTGCCTTTGATAAGACTGGTTGAATAATGAACGTAGCGCATTTGATGGAATGAGAATTAAACGATTTATTTATTAAATGAGACGACGGCAAATCGAAGGCAAATTCCCCGGATTGAGGCGCTCTGAGTCTTTATCCAATTTCTCAACACTTTTTATTCGACACTACAATAATTGTAAAATTTATATTTTTTATCCTTACTATGCATGCATGCTGCAACAAATCATCTGGTATAATTAGCGTCAAACATAACCTTAAATTTACGGCTGGTAATTGAAAATATGATTAAAATTATAGGAAATATACTGCTGTATGCCCCAACAGAAATTATAAAATATATTTTCTTGTTTCTGGAATCCATACCAATTTTCCAGGAAAATGAACTTAGCGAATTCCCCCAAATAAAATGTTTCAAACGCCTCAGCAGTCCCCCTCCCCTTTGCCCCTTCAAAATCGCCTCCCAACCTCATGGTCCCAGAAAATCAATAAATTTGTGTCCCGTGATTTTTTTCAGCGGAAAGTTCGAACACACCGAGACTCCAGACAGGACGGGAATGATATAGAAGTAGACGGAGAAAGACGCATTGCGCGAGAGAGAGGGTGATAGACAGACGGCCGACTAGAAAGAGACGAACCGCATAAACGCTGAGCGGAACAGAGCGAGAGCGAGTGAGACGGAACGAGGCGTAGACGGCGAAAGAGAAAAAACGAGAGTGAGCGAGAGGGCGGGCAAAAAATGGGAAAGAGCGAGAGGGGTGAAAAAACGAAAAGAGGCCCTGCGGATTAAGCGCTTGCGAGGCGAAATAGCCGAAGTGAGGGCAGGCTTTGCGCGATGGAGAAAGCCAGGCGGCGGACGTGACGCGCGCCGAAGCCCCCCGAGCATGAATAATGATTGCCGAGAGAGCTACGAATTTTTCAAATCTCCCGCCACAGGCGGTGCCGTCCCACGCGCTTATGTTCCCGGCGTAATTAACGAAATTAGGGACACGGCGCTTAATGAAACAGCCGCTTCCACACGATGATAACGAACCTTTCACTTCGAAAGATAAAAGGTTCTTCAGAGTTTTCGCTTTTTGCATACAGTTTTTGAAAATAGTTTGTTTATGGGTGTCTGTATGTAGGTTTAAAAAAATTCCTGGACGAGGGTTCTTGGATGTTTTCGGGTTTTCATTAATTGTTTATGGCTAGATAAACAACTTCATTAATTGTAATTTATTTTTTATTTCTTTATTCCATTTGCAATTTAATTCAAGCTGTGTTATAAACAATTAGGTTATAAATTCACCTTAATCCTTTAACGGCCCAACGCCATGAATCGTTACGGAATTTCGCAGCGATTTGAGGCGGCCATTAATGTGTTAAAAATTGAAGTTGATTAAAAAAGATTAAATTTTCATATCAGAAGATACAAGGTTATTGAATCTTTCCCGTGTTTCAACTGTCAACTGAAATTTTATTATATTTTTTTCTTTCAATTGCAATTTGATTCAGTTTATGTTCCACTTGTAAATTTTAAAACAACTGGGGTGTAAATATGCTCCACAGTTGAGATACCGAGATTAAATTTCAAAATGAACTTTCGAAAAATGTTTCAAATCATTTTGGAACCACATACAGTTAAATCGTCGATAAAACATGTGAAACCAAAAAAAGGCGCAATAAAATTAACCTGGAAATGAAGTTTATTTGTACTCATATCACAAGCACCAACTGTTTTTACTTTTTCATTACGTCCGTTATCAGTTCCATTCGTCAGTAAATCGAGATAAATTTTCCAATTTAGGTTATAAAAGTAATTCGCGCACAGCGTGCCATTTTTTACATTCATATCATCAGTCGTTGGGAAAAAATAATGGCTAGAAAAAGTGTCCTGACACGCCTCCGAAGAAGGCACATCGAATTCATGCGGAGAGTAATAGTTGCGATTGACGAGCGCGACTCTCGGAATCGTGGCATTTTCATCAGAAACATTCGGACGCGCGATTTTTTTTAACTATTACGAAATAACTTGATTATGCATACGGAAAATTTGCATTCCCGCGCGGATGATAGAGTTGGGTTATTTTAAGATATTGCTATGCGCGTTAGTTATCGTTGTTTTTGTCGGTTTGCTATTCCCAAACTTCGCAGGTTTTACCATCGAACGTCAGTAATTTCCAATCGGCCAAAAGAAATTTGAAAAATGTAGTCAATTTGAATTTAAAAAAAGACTAAGTCTGAGACCAAAAAGGAAAAGATGGAATGAATGAAAAATGCCTTTTCCTCGGTTTTATTTCTTTCTCCCAAGTTGTTATTATTAAATTTTAATTAATTTTGTTCGAATCTTCTCGGTGCGATAGATTGGCACAGATACAAAGTGGCGCTAACTGAATCCGCTCTTTATCTGCGTCGGCTTGTTGTACCTTTATTGCGCGAGATATAGTCCATCTAATCAAGTTCTAAAGACCAATAAAAAGGCAGGAAACGATCCAGATGTCATAAACAACGGACGGTAGTTAACCTCTCGCGTAAGAAACAAATCATTTAAAAAATGTCTTCGAAAGTAAGGTTATATCAATTCTGCGTTCCGAAGAAAAGTTTCCATTTTAATACATAGTATGCGGTTACATTCGATTTCTGCTCTTGATGGCATGGTATATTAAAACTATAGCCATCTTTTTCAACAAATGCGTTAGACTAAGATGTATTTGATCAAAAGATAACCAATTCAAAAAATGAACGAAATAAATTAATTGTATGTGACAGCCGTTACGATGGACAGTTTTTAATGGTCCTACACAATAGGCTATAGCCCACCTACTCCGAACTTCTAGAACATCAACCTTATTAAAAATTAGATATCCCAGTCCAGTTCGAATATAATGTCCCTGGGACAAGAAACATAGAAATTCATAGTAAAAATTCCACTATGAAACTCTAGGTAACATGCAACGGGTATTTCATAGAGTTCCAATGGATTTTCATAGGATTTTTGTCATGAATAGCTATGAAAATCCATGAAAGAGAATGCGCAACTAGTTTTTCTTATGAATCGCTATGTAAAAACATGATTCATGACAAAAATCCTATGAAAATCCATTGGAACTCTATGAAATCTCCGTTGCATGTTACATAGACTTTCATAGTGGAATTTTTACTATGAATTTCTATGTTTCTTGTACCAGGGATAGTAGACATATATTTCCAATATAATAGTTCTTATATTTCTAATATATGTCCAATATATTTCCAATATATGTTTTTCGTAAAAATATATTGCCATTTATTATATTTTGGCAATATATCGGGAATATATCGGAATATAACGGGAATATATTGTGGAAATATATTGGGGATATATTTCTCTTTTTACTAGGGAAATTATAATCATTAAAAAAAAAGATAGGAAACTTTTGTGATTTTAAAACGGAAATTTACAAGAAGTCAAAGAAACTTGTACGAATATAACGTTGAAACTCATTATAAACTTCTAATCAATATAAATATATATTGTATCGTATGACATTTTATAGAAAATTCCCTATCGATTACTAATCAATAGGAAATGTTTAATGAAATGGTTTTTCATGAAAATATTGGAATTGTAGATAATAATTTAGGAATTCATAGGGAATTTCTATAGAAATTTCATACAGTACTAAATATTTCTGTCGAATAGAAATGTACAATCAGTTTCAACGTTATACACCGAGAGAAATTATAGTATTAACATGAAAACCATGTAAATATTATGCTAACATGAAATTCATGCTAGATTTACATAGGTTATGTTATAGCAACATATTTTCATGTAAACAGAATAGGACTTTCCTATATTGCCAACAAAAACGCGTGTAACCAAAAAGTGTCACATCCGCCCTCCGGGGGGCTTTGCCTCGTCGTGTCGCGTCCGCGACCCTTGATCTTCCATGTTACAGTAACATTTAATTTCTCTACATGTATTCGTACGAGTTTCTTTGAGTTCTCTTGTAAATTTCATTTCAAAATTACAAATACTCCTATCTTCTTTTAACGATTAGAATTTGAAGAAACCTTTAACACGGGTTTTAGTTGTATTAATACTATTGTTTAGCTGAATGAGTTTGGTAATGAATATTAAGGGGACACTGCAAAGACAATGCTATTTTCAATAATTCAAGA
Organism: Ceratoteleas bidentatus; assembly: GCA_022817645.1. NCBI lineage: Eukaryota > Metazoa > Arthropoda > Insecta > Hymenoptera > Scelionidae > Ceratoteleas > Ceratoteleas bidentatus. Next base: position 8,271 of record JABFPB010001750.1, read on the forward strand.
CCGAACTTTTGCATTCCTTTTATTAGAACGAGTTAATTAATAGTTATAGATTATTTCTTAAATTTCAAGGGCGTGAAATAATAAATAATAAATCACTCAAAAAATATTTGCTATTCTATTCAGTATAATATAATCGACTTACCACATCATTAATACCTTTTTTCGTCATTTTTTGACATTGCGAGCCTTGTTGTCTTGGGGTATGGTGTTTTAGAATGACCATAAGTTTCACAATTATTAGTCAAAGGGTCTTACAAAGATGCATTTGTAATTAAATTTATCTTGAATCGAACAGAATGCAAGAGTTCTTTAAAAAAAGGGTTTACGTTTTTCATTGATTTATTATTTTCTGAGATAGTTTTTTTATTGTTTAATTTACTATAACCTACCACTTTTTTGTCAGTGGAAAAATACAATATATGAGAACATTTGATTTCCTTCACTAAAAGTGAAGAGTATATTTGAAATGTAGTCTAACAAACTGTATGTGTTTTTTGTGAAATGTAAGCAAAATATAAAAATAGAAGACGGTTTGTAGGACTAAATAAATGCAGTCATTGCATGCCTTGCATGACACGTAATACGTTTTGCACATTTTTTTTACGCAGTGCTTATGCCTCAACAGTCCATTAAAAATGTTCAGATATATGATTTTTAGACAAATTTATATTTGAGTGATGATTTGATGGAACTAGTTGATAGCATAGTTAGTTGATTCTATCAATGCTAAGAGCATTACGACTAGGCAATTTACCTGTTTTCATAAAAAAGTTTTGTGGAACATTCTTGAATGAATTATCTGTTACAAAAAATTCTCAGTTTTTGTTATTTGTATAAACACCGCAAGGTTTTGCTATATCTTCTGTGTTTTTGCGTAATTCAAATTTGAATATTTGACCATTCCAACTTTTGCAAACTATTTGTTATCAATTTATCTCTTATCTTTATAAGAGCAAATCTTTAAGTTGAGATTTGTCTAATACAAATAAATTTGTTTTATGCTAATATATTTTTACAGATCTTCTTCAGTTACTGATTACATCACCGAATAAATGTATATTATTCAACAAAACATATATGTTTTTTTTTTAATTTCCTGAAAAACTTGAGTACTTTCTTTAAATTTCCAATCCTTTTTAGAAAGTGTGAAGCAATTATTGTTACACCTTATATACAAGTAAATATTTTCATGCGTGCGCAGCGTGAAAATTATGACTTCCTGCGCACCTGTTAATAAGTATTTGTTTATGTATTATATAAACAAAGAATGTTCTGACAGCATATTATCAGTTATGATTGACAAGTACTTCTCATTAAGAAACTACACCTACTATCTTTTAGACAAGTTTGACGCTTCGTAGTTAATACATAGTTAATTAGTATCTTCTTTACTTTTTTCAGTTACTTCTTTCAATTGACTCTTATAACAAGTTCAATTGTATTATAAAATTCAGAAAAAAATAAAGACGTTACCGTCTGTGAATTTATCAGTCTGGCATTTTACCTCGAATGTTCTAATGTAATAGTAAGTAATCACTATTATAAATTAAACCAAGTGTGAAACACTTGAAGCTTTCAAACGATAAAATTATCTCGCTTACTTGCCCTGATAGCCAGTGTACATATAAACGATTTACATAAAATTTAAGTAAATGCAAAACTCAGCCATTTGAATTAAAATTTTACTTAAATTTCATACAAAAATCGTATACATAATATTTACATAATATTTACATAATTTGTATGTGACTGAAAAAGGTATATAATTTATATACCTTGAAAAAACATAGTAAAAGTTTATGATTGCATTTCGTTTTCGAACTTAAAACTTTTGATGTACATTGTAATCTGATTTATGTAAATTTTAATTCAAATGGCTGAGTTGCGTTTCCTTAAATATTATATAAATCAAATCATAATGTTTACATAATGTTTACACAAAATGTATATAATGCTGGCTATCAGGGTGGTTTTTGGAACATTGAATATTGTAACTATAGTTATTTGAAAAACTGTCTTTTTTCCATAAAAATGATCATTTTTTGTTTCTAATAGATGAAAGAGTTATTATAATTAAAATTTGTTGTGTATAGATGCAATGCAAATTTCAATAATTTAGGATTCACAGTAAGGTTTACGAAAGGTCGTTGGGTTATGGCGTGTTCGGATAGCAAGAATTGCTTGTTTTAATGCAGGACGCACTTATGTGACTTGAATTGTCTGTCTTTGATTAAAACAAACGATTCTTGCCATCTGAACACGGCATTAGTTTTAGACATAAGTTTTGAGTCACAAAAAATGTGCAGTATGAACAATTACACAAAAATAATATTTAAAATAATTTTTAGCCTTGGATATCGATTTACAAATTGTATAAACTTTTTTAATCTTAAATTAGAATATTAAAAAGAATTACCCCCTCCCCCGGAGGATATTGTTCTTATAAGTGCCCTTCAAATGTTATATCTTTTTAATTTCTACTACTAAGATGAATCTCAATGTAATCGCACAATATTGCAAAAAAATTATCTACGCCGTGTTTCGAACCATTATTGTAATTGAATTACAATCTTTGTTTAGAAAACGAAAAAACTTCACTCATAATTCACATCTAAAATCGCTACTTAACACCAATGTTAATATTAGTTATTAACATTGTCCCATCTACAATTCATTCTTTTTTTATGAAACGCTAATTTAGCACATTAACAAGTAAACTCCCAGTGAATTATGTTTCTTCAAAGATACTCTTGTCCTTTTATCCAGTTTATCTGAATGAAACTGGTTTGAGAAATAAAACTAAAGGAAGTCCTAGATATCATTTCTACAATATCTGATCATTTTTAGCGTCAAGCAGACGTTAAAAATGCCTATCAAACAATTATTAATAACAATCACAACAAAACTAAATCGCTTCTATATTCTTTTCTAGCTCTATGGGTTAATGGCACACAGACTGCTATCGTCTCTGCATATAACAAAAAACATTGAAGTGATCAGTCCGACTGACAAAGTGTCTGTTGATAAGAGCGGATTCCAGATCATCAATGGAAAGCAACGTCCTCTTCTGATTCTACTCTGTTGGTTGTTGGCTAAAAGAAAACATTATATGAAAATCGCTGAGTTTTACATGCAACAGGGTTTTGATGTGGTTGCTGTCACTCTGACTCCCTGGCAGTTGATATGGCCAACTACTGGATCACAGGCAATTTTATTATTTTTCTGCCCAATATACTCCTAGCAGTAGTTCCATACTACGCTAGCGCCATCTTATGGCCGTAGAAATGACAATGATTAATTAAAAAAATATAAAACCAATCTCACTATAGTCAATAATGTCTGTCATTCCATCTTTGCAGACTAAATGTCTTCTCAATTCTAATGTCGAATTAATCATCCAGATGTCGCCTTTGACACTATTGCCTCAGTCTATCTCTTAATTTCATAAACATACCATAAACTTGTTTTATAGTTATTTCTTAACAAAAATAAAATTCTAGCTTATCGCCGGTGACCTTCTGAAATTCCTCCGACAAAATGAGAACCACTACAACAAAATCTTGGTCCACGGGTTCTCCATTGGAGGATACTTTTGGGGCGAAGTGTTGTCCCACATGCATCAGGACTTGCAGGGCAACGACCGCATAATAAAGAACATTGTGGGACACATTTGGGACAGTGCTGCGGACATCACGGAGTTCCCAATGGGAACCCCAAAAGCGCTGCTGCCGAACTGTCCAAAGTTACAAAATTGGATGCAAAAGTACTTGGAGTACGTGTAACCATCTCCGGCGTTACTCTGCATTACAACGAGATCTATGAATACTATGTTTTGATGTACGACATGTTGCAGGTTCCACCTGAGAAAGTACCACAATGAAGTGACGCAGCATTACATTAGGTCGAGTCAATTGTTCCACTCTAGCGTGATCAGGTCGCCGGCGCTTTTTATAATTAGCAGAAACGACCCGGTCGGTTCAATGTCGAGCAACTTAATGGTGAAGCAAGACTGGGATTCCCTTGGCGTTGAAGTGAGCGTTTAAAAATATTCCAAGAATTTTCCCTGATAACATAAAATAGTCTGGATTCATTAGTTTTACCTAAGTGTATCAGTGAAACATTCTAATGTCCTTTAGGAATCTAGAAATTTTCGGATGGAACCTACAATATTTTGAGTTATTAGTCACTACACTCTGCAAAGCACTGCATTTTTGACAAAAAATGATAGAAAAGAATTGGAATTTTAGCCATAAAATAATACTTGAATTCTTAAATGAATTACAATTTATGAATTCGAGTTAAACTTTTTTAAATGTCCATTTAACTTATATTGGAAAGAATAGAGAAGAATTCATGTTTGTAAATTAGAATAATATATCAGGTAGTGAAAAAAAAAGAAATAAAATCGAATTCTTTAGGAATTTTTAATTTGTCGATGAAAACAAATACAATGGAAATGAAAATCAAATTTTATATTCCGAATCCTTTCATTGTTGAATTGTTTAATTTTTTCATTTTATGTTCAATTCATTTGTAATTGTCTCTAAAATATGCAGGGCACTTTTGCCAAATTAATGAAACTCTTATGTTTTCTGTCCAATGTAGACCCACGTGAAAATTTTCGACGACTCACCCCATGTAAGTCATTTCGCCAAGTACCCAAAGGAATATGTACACGAACTCCGTGAGTTCTTGTCCAAATTAGATCTAATCAAAGACGAGGAAAAGGTCGACGAATTCATCAGAGAACGAGTCCGTCAGAAAAACTGATTTCGTTTTCATCTCCAACGTCGACGGTGATGCGTAGAGATGCGGAGCTGAGCATACAGATTCACAGATGTCTGTGATACGCATTGATAAGCATACGATAGCATCGTAGCGATTATTTTCGGAGACGAGACCAAAGTGCACATTTGCGTTAATGTGATTTCAATTGTACAACGAGGGAGTTATTTATACTAAAAACGCACTGGTGTGTTCTTGTTACCGAAAATTTACTTGGCAATTATACCAAGTGCTTTGACCCGTGTCGGGGTTAATTTTTCAGACATTTTAGCTGTAATTAAGTTTTATTGCATAATGATAATTTTGCATAATCCCATTAACACTTGACGTTTTACATCAGGGTCCACTGTATTCGTAATTTTATACCCACTTTGATATTGTATTTAGAAAATAAAGAGAATAAGCACCGGTATTTCTTGGTTCAGCCTGTTTAGGGTAGATAGTTTGTAATATATCATGTATGAGTTAAATGCCTTCAGATTTCATTCTTGAATTTTTTTGTATGAAATGATTAATATAGAAAAAAGTGTTCATATTTTATTGATAAGCGGTAACCGGTGGAGATTGTAGGGTCCAAAGTTCTGTGCTGTTCAAATCTGTGTCTGGCCTTTTGAAGAACATGCGAATTGCACGTGTTTCGACAACGAAAGATTGGAGGCTTTCATTATACAAGGTGTTGTGTGCAATTTTGTTTATATATCTAATTCCAGATTATCGTTTATCAACTACCTATTTCTAGTATAAGTGAAAGAAACCTTTTTTTGCTGAGAAACCGCGGTATTGAATTAACTATATTACTTTCTTCGAATCTTAGTAAGTGTTGGAGATCTATAGTGCCTTTTTTATCTTTCTGCTAATTATCTAATCTAGTCAACTTTTACTTCAAAAAATAGATTTAATTGTGATTTTGTTCTAATTTCGTTATTTTTTGAAGTTTACATGATGGGATTTACGAGGTAAGTAGCACAACCAGTTCACCTTTTTCTCTAAACAAATTGGCAATATAAAATTTTAATATCAGCGAAATTTAACATGTTTTGTTATCCGATTTATTGCAGAATTAATTTTGACAGTTTATCCGGAAATCTTGCTCTTTATCTACAAATTTACATTGCGAAATTCATCTTAATTCCAAAGTACTCTTTTATCAGAAATTAATGAGGCACTTCAACACGGGAACAACTTCTGAACGGATCTTGGAAGTAATTCGAATTTAGCCGAGTGGTATAGTTTCAGATGTTTCGAAAATTTTAGTCCGAATCCCAAGTAAAGCGACGAAGTTTTTTCTACTAATTCAAAATAATTTCATAAAATGATTACAAATGTTACAAACTATGAATTTTTTTTACATTTTTTATTCTGTGGCTTTTAAAATCTCATCAATACCGAATCTTGAACTCTCGAAATCTGGACCTATTTGGTTCAATGGGTACTTTCCTATGAACTCTTATATAGGAGGTATTTTAAACTAAAACAAACTCAAATCTGAACGTCAAAACACGTTTCGTTTCTGGAAGATGTTTTTAATACGTGTCACCGAATACATTCTTGAATTACGTAGGTGAGTAGAGGATTTTAAATACATTACAGTGCATTTTTAAATCCTTCATTCTGGCTTTGATCATAGTCAAACGTAAATACCCAACCAAGAATTCATTGGAAAGAATGTGTACTTTTGCGGCCTTCACCAACTACTTCAACAGCTCAGCAGTTAAAATGATCAACATTCATCCCACAGAGCCGAACGTTCAAATCCCACCACCAGAATTTTTTTCCTACACTTTTCTCAGCTGAGTATACCCCGATCATTTCGAATCCCTCAAAATTATTTCAAAACGATATTCATTCAATACAAAATTCAGTTAAAATTACAATCCCTTCCAATTCCACTTACTCGGCAGCGAATCCCCTATCCAAATCTTCTTCCTATCCAACTCCTCCCACCCTTCCACCCCCTCTCCCTATACCCCACCCTACCCCATTCCTCCAGCAGTCAACCAGAGTCAACGAACCGTCCTCTCCCCCGAACGCCCACGTCGCTTCCCAATAAACGCCGAAGCTACGGAAACTTGCCGATCGGCGCGCTCCAACGAGATTGGCCGATCGGCGGAGGCGCATCCCCACCCCTCGCGTCGCCACCCGGCGCTCGCAATTAACGATTAATTATTAATCTCCGCAGTTCGCGTCCGGCCGCCGACTGCAGCTGCGAGACCCGGGAATCGGCGCGGAAATAGCCGGCACAGGCGCGACCACACGCCACGCCAATTTCGCGTCCGCTTGGCGCAAGTATCGCAAACCGCCACCCGGTGAAAGTGGGGTTGATCGCCGCTGTTGTCGGGCAGTGCCGGACGACGCCGAGTTGACTCAAGGGAGGGCCGATTTCGTCGTCAATTTTGGCTGGCAGTCGTCGGGAGGGGAGGCACGAGTTATAGGGTCGGATTTTCAGTTTTCGCGGAGCAAAAGCAAGCCGGACAGAATGGCAGCGACACGCATGGCACTCAATGTGCTCAGCAAGAATCAATATAACGCGACCGCGTGGATGCGACTGTTGAAGCCGAAACCGAGTTTTGTGAGTTTTAACGAAGTTCGAGCAGGGTGGTTGTGAAGTGGGGTTCTTGGGCGGAGGGGGCGGTGTTGGTAAACATAGGATTTCGGGCCGGAAAAAATGGATTTGAATTGGACAAGATGTTTGGGGTGAAAATAGGCGATTTGGAGAAATACGTATTTTATGTGTGATTTGTATGTATGAGGTGTTCTTGGTTTAAGGGACGTACACTTAGTATAGTCATGGTAGGTCCTTTGTTTCTGAGATAAAGTGATTCGTGGAAAAAGTGTACTTTTTTTGAAAATTCGATTACTGAAAAAAAACATTCAATTGAAAAATCTATTTTCTTCATATTTTTAATTTTTTGACTGAAAAAGTTATGTACAAGTAAAGATTTTAATTCTGAGAATAATTACTTGTGGATTTCTCAAAACCAACAACGATTTTACTACGAAATCTCTCTATGAAAAATGGAACAAAATTCATTGAGCTTCCCTTCACCTTTAGTCTTCATTTACTATTCATTTTTACGTAATGAGTTCAATATGAAAACCATCAATCAATCTTCACTAATTATGATCAATCTTCACTAAAGGGTTAATTAATGAATATTAATTAACATACAATGAAAAGATTGGAAACTTCTCACATGGCAACTCATATGAATTCTTTCAAAATTCAATGAAACTGAATAAAAGCTCTTTTGAATGTTTCAGAGGTTTTCATGGAAAGATTTTTCCCATGAATTGCTATGTGCCTTACACTAGAGTATAGATGTCTATACAATGCATATATAATTCACATATATCATATGTTATGTTCTATAGGATCTAATTTCCATTCAAATGGTGGTGACATTTCAGCTTCTTACGTTTTATTTCCCGTCGATTAATAAATTGGTTCGATCGAAATTACTAAGGCATTTAGGAGCTTAGCCCAACATAGGTCAAAAATCATCCAATCACGAATATTTCATTTTTCTATTTTGATCATCTCAAACTGCTCAAAATAAGCAAAACTGCAATAAAAACAGATTTCAAGTATTTCTCTTTTCTACATATACAATCTATCATTGTTATTGCATTAAAAACACAGCCAGTAAATCTGTACCATTTTATAATAAAAAAATTTAATTTAGCTAAAAAAATGTACTCTGAGATTATTCAGAAACAGAGTTTTTGGAAATTTTGCAATATTGTCATTTCAAGAATGTATCAAACATAAATGCAGAACAAATGCCAATTCATTTATCAGTCATTCATGAAGTGGCAATGAATTTTCATACCTTCCGATTGGCAGCAAGTGTTTCACTCGGTTGCCAACGAGGCTGATTGGCGCGCAAAAATAGGTTAAAGAATCGTCGAAACTACTGAAACTATATGATGAGAGAGTTTGATTTATGATGAAGATTTTCTCTTCTCCGAGGATCTTCATTAAAATATATGCAAAGCAGAAATGTCACCTCATATGTTTATACAAACTTTTTTCGCGACCATTAAGTATAGGTATAACGCCGTGGCGCCAGTAAACTTGGCATTGGCATTAGTTGGCACGAAATCCCTGAAATGAGAAACTTGATTTCGCACTTTCAAAAACTTTCATTTCGGTACTTTCTTATGAATGGGATGGTATTCATTGCAAATGTCATGTTACTTTTTATAATTTCATCGACACAACCACCTTTCTCTGCATAACCTTGTATTAGTTAATAATTATTTATTACTATTCTATTAATAGAATCTGTTTAATGTTATTATGTCGTTACAGTCAATTCCGAAAGTAAAATTAGACTTTGTACTAAGCTGTTTTTTGCATAATTATTATGCAAAGATGCACAATTATTACTTAAGTCTTTTTGAAATAATTGTTTGTAGATAAGAATTTCATAATATATTGCAGGTTTACTGCAGCAAGTAAAATGGTATGCGTTTTTGTGTGACTTCATTGTGATAAGTTTGATTTTATATTGCAAATATTTTTCAAAATTAACAGTAATAAATAAGTAATATTCATGATTTTTTATGATTTTGGAAAACAAGATTTTCTTTTAATTTTATTTGTACAGTATTTTTCCCAGTAAAAAAATATTGTTATAATTTAAATGTTTAAATTTATTTTTGATTAGATTTAATATTTAAGACTGTTACAAAAGCTGTAAGAAAGTATTTTTATTTCAACAGCAATCTAAATAAATTCATTTTCACTTCAGTTTTATGGACCAGCATCATATCGACTGACTGCTTGCAGTCAAATAAGAAACAAGCAGATTGTAAACAACGTTGAACTCATCAGTCATGGCGACCAAAAACTACTCTTTAAGGACTCTGTCATCAAGCGACCCCTCTTGGTGCTCTTGTCCTGGCTGAACGCAAAACGCAGGCATTATATGAAACTTGTTAACTTTTACATGGAACAAGGTTTCGACTGCGTTGTTGTTACCATGCACCCAACCCAGCTGATATGGCCTCTCAAAGGGTCAAAAGTAAGAATGAAAATTTAAAATTATACAAAAAATAAAATAAAATTGTCTTTTTGTAAAAAAAGATAAAGAGATGAACATTCAACATAATCAAATATTTTTGATATTTTTTTCTTTAATTTACATATTTCTTAACGTCAGAGAATACCTCTATTTCCATTAGAAAATCATTTTGTCTTACAAACTGGAATGCAAATTTTTAGAATAACTATCAAGGGTCGCGGACGCGACCCGACGAGGCAAAGCCCCCCGGAGGGCGGACGTGACACTATATACCGGAGAATTTACAGTTTACACCAATTTTCTGTCACAAATATGTTTCTAGGTAAAAAAGTACATTTGTTTACTTGTCTGACAGAATTGGACATTAGATGGACATTATCTCGATTACCCCAGTTGAAGATAGTTTGTCTAAATTACTCTGTCATAGTTCTCAACTAATAACCATAACTAATACTTTACAAGTCTAAACAAATGATAACAATATTATGTTGCATTGAGTTAAAAAATGATGGATGGAAAAATGTATTAAGGATATCTGTAAGATGAAATTATTTCTTCACTTATCTACTGCGAGTCAGGTTCTTGCTTGAAGGCAAAAAGCATTACTCGTATTTCTTTACAACAATCGTCATTCTCACGCAAGTGTACGATGTTCAACGTACAGGTTACAGAGTGTACCCAATGAAGTAACAAAACAAAAAATCTTACCTCAGCTGAAAGTATCGTTTGACTTCTAATGAAATCCCTGTTTCCAGCCTTTAGCAGCCAACGTTCTCAGTTTCTTAGAGACCAACACCAACTACGAGCAGATAGTGATCCATGGATTTTCGGTTGGTGGCTACCTCTATGGGGAAATGCTGGACATGGTCAGTCAGGACCACGACAGATACGCGCAGGTCGTGAATCGAGTTGTGGGCCAAGTTTGGGACAGCGCTGTTGATGTCAGTGAATTATCCATTGGAACGCCCAGGGCGGTGTTTCCCAATAACTTGTTGCTGCAAAATATGCTGAAGAAATATCTCGAGTAATGATTTGCCTTACTTTGAGTTGATATGGCAGTTTAAAAATTAAGGAAAAAATGCAATTATTTTAAACTCAATAAAAATGATTTAATTGATTATTGACTTACATCTTTAAAATCTTTTTGAGTAAAGAAATGTCTTAAAACCAAAAATCAGTTATTAAATAGAGTTCTCTGTTTTTCGTTCCAAAATACAAAAATTAAATTAACTTAAATTAACTAATTTAACTCACTTAACTCACTTAACTTAACTAACTCAAGTTAATTAACTTAAGTCAACTAACTTAATTTAACTTAAAACAGTTTTAAGTACCAAAATTATGTTTAAGTAAAAATCCAGATGGCAAAATTTTGGTCTAATTGCAAAACTGCTCAAAAGGAAAATTCTATCTAAAGCTACATTTTTATTTCTGACAATACAATTTGCTTTCAGATACCACATGAAGACATTCTACAAACAGTCGACGCAATACTATATTCGAGCTAGTCAGCAATTCCACTCAAATTTCATTCGATCGCCTGCGTTATTTTTCATAAGTAAAGCTGATCCGGTCGGAACACTGAAGAGTAATTTGAGAGCAAGGGACAGCTGGGCGTCTTTAGGCACCGAGGTACCATTCCAACCATCCATATCAATTGAATTTAATTGCATAAATTATGATGGATTGCCATGACTTCAATTGGTGTATAATTGCAGACTTTCGTCAAAATCTTTGAGAACACTCCTCACGTCGGCCACTTCCGGACCTACCCCAAGGAATACATAACTGAACTGTACATGTTCCTAGACAGACTTGGCCTGATCCACGACGAGGAGAAAATTCGAGCTCGCCTGCAAAGTTGAAAATAACTTTGCATCAGCGCGCCCTCTATATGTTACTCATTTCTGGCTATTTTCAATCCTTTAACGATACGTTAACCGGCCGACTCGACCGGTTGAGAACCGTTACTCTTTTGTACACGGGGAATCTTTTGCAGTGGTAAATCGCGCGGACTTTGATACTTGGTTTTATACCAAGAATTATATCGCCATTAAGAAGATTCGTCGATACCTTTGTGTGCCTTCGCAGCTTTTTTCACAGTTTTTCCCCCGGCGAGGTGTCGTCAGATTTAATTATCGGATTTTTGACGCTCAACAGGTCAATGTAGGTCTCGTGACTCTGCCATTTTTCATTTTTTTATTCTTCTGTATAAGAAACATAAGAAAAATGAAATCGGCATGTGATTATGTAATTTCGATGCATTTTTCATGCAATTTGTATGCATTTTACATGCAAAAAATATCCATAAATGTTGCATGCACTTTGTGCGCAATTACATGCATTTTGCATGCCTTTTGCATGAACTTTGCATGAAATTTCCATGCATTTTTCATGCAATTTCCATGTATTTTGCATTGAATTTGCAGGCATTCCAAATTCAATTTCCATGCAGTTTTCATGGAATTTTCATGAACTTTGCATGATTTCCAAGCATTTAACATGTCTTTTTTCATGAAATTTTCATTAATTTTGAATGCATTTTTCACGCGATTTCCATCAACGCTGCACGCAATGTTTATGCATTTCTTCTATATAAAAGAGGCTGTTGACCAAAATTTGGTTCTTACTGTCGACTAAAGAAAACATTCCCACAATTTAATGAAAAATTGTTTATTGCTTTAAGCACCGAAATCAACCCTAATCATGAGTACCAGATTGACCCATAACAATTGTTAAAAAATATTGATCTTTTGAGAATTAAATTCTCACTTTTTCCCAGTTTTTGCGGATTATTGTATCAAGAACATTCTCAATGCACCATTGACGTTATATTAATGGATATTTGTTGAATCAACAAGAACAGTGGCCTGATTCACCGGCCACGATTGACCTAAGAAATTTTGTGAAAGAGTGAATACAATTCTGATACAATTCCGGGTAATGTGATCTTATGAATGTGATCATTGTTTTATTTTCTAAGTGGAACTTTTATACGATTTTGTTAATTTTATATCACTTCTATGAATCAAAATTGGTTTATACAAATTAACACATACTTTTTGACTGAATGTACACATTTCTTCTAGATATGTGAAAACTGAAAATAAAGATATATGAAAAATTGTCGCATGTTTCGTTTTGTTTTTAAAGAATTGTGAATGAAAAACAAGACATTTTGTTGAAAAGGCAACTTTATTATTTTTGAAAACTTTTTCAGATATATGTACATATTTACAGATTATCCATTTTTGTAAAAAAACATCTTTAGATTAATCTAGATGTTAACTATCTACTTGATGATTCCAAAAACACTAATAATTGAGTAGCATAGTTATATACTACGAATGTATATAAAATGGAAATGGCAATATAGTACAATGATAAGAAAGTATTTTATCAAAAGCGATTCCTGTGGTTAACTTTCTTCAGTGTTTTCATTTTCCTCTTCACTTTCGTTTTCAACATTTTCAGTCAATTTTTCTTTTCTCTTAAGTTTTTTCTCCAGTTTCAACTTTTTCCGTTCTTCCCTCCTTCGTTTCTTTTTATTGCTTTCAAGAATTTCCTCAATTTCATCAGGATCTTTTCCATCCAGTATCAGCTGTTTTCGCTTGTTAATCATTTTTCGCTCATAAAAGTCAGTTTCATCCAATTTGATTTCCGCTTCTCCTTTAGTTACAGACACTTGAGTGAAAATCTTGGTGATCTCTTTGTCTGAAAATTCAAAATTTAATGTAATTTAAAATGACAAGTTTTTGTAACAAGTGTTACAAAATTGTGAAAATTTTTTTATCCGAAGAAAAAGAATTTTAATTATCTATTTCTATAAAATTAAAATTAACACAAAATTTAATAAAAATATTAAAAATAACAATTTTTAGTGAATGTAAACTATGAATGTAAACTAAATTTCAAATTTTTTGTTGATTTATCACCAAATTGGCCAATGTATATAATACTTTACCATCGACACTGTATTTTTTTAATTTCACATTAATGAACTCTTCGATGGCATGCAGCAGTCTGATGTCATGAGGGGATATCAGACTGATAGACATGCCACTTCTTCCTGCACGAGCCGTTCGGCCGACCCGATGCACATACTCTTTTGGCACATTCGGTATTGTGTGATTAATGACCAACTGGACAAGTGGAATGTCTAGGCCGCGAGCAGCGACATCCGTGGCGATAAGAATTTTAATGTGGTTTGATTTGAATTTGTTCAGAGCAGCCAAACGCTCCTTCTGTTTAATCATCGCGTGTAATGCTGCGTTTTCGAATCCAATTTCGTTTAGAGTCATTGACAGCAGCTGGCATTGTCTGTGAAATAGAGAAAAGTCCAAATTGAGTGAAAACAAGTGTTTTGTTTTATAGTGTGATTTCTACGACTGATACTTTGTTCAATGGTACTAAATAAATTTATTTCAGGGTTGGAAGAATTATGATTATTTTGAAAAAATCAAATTGATCGATTTAGTTGATTTTAATTAATATTTAAGTTAATCTTTTAGTTAGTCAATGAAATTCGAATAATGAATAAACAAATATTCGTCATTCATCTTGAATTGAAATAATGAATAAAACATTAATCCTTATTAAGAAAATCAATGAATAATAATATATACATGTCTGATTTAAATACATTATCTTTGTCGGTTTAACTCACTTGCAAGTGTCAGTGAAAATCATGATTGAACCATTCTTATTTTCCTGCCGATACTGACGAACAACTTCCACCATATATGCATCTCTCGCATCGACAGAGCAGATGACATAACGCTGGTCTAGTTCTTTCACAGTGGCTTCTCCAGAATCATCTTTTGATTCCCAAACAAACACCTGTAATCATAAATTAATCTCACAGAACTCAATTATTTACTTAAACCTTCGTAAACTTTCCAATTTAATTACCTCGTTTGAAGCCACTTGTTTCACTTTTTCAAGCGTGTCAGTTATGGTGGCACTGAACAGCAATGATTGTTTCTTTTTTGGTAGAGCTTGAAATATGGTTTTTATCTGTTTATCGAATTTACCACCGAGCAATCTGTCGGCTTCATCGAGTATTAAAAATTTGATTTTTTTTAACGTAAACGTTGTGCAACTTTCCAAGTGATCTGCAAGTCTGCCTGGAGTGGCAACAACTACATGTGGGTGATTTTTTAGTTGTTGTCCTTGTTCCACCATGTCCTTGAAAATATGTTATAATTAATTTCATAATATTTTTTCCATTTTTTATATATTATTTTTTTATATTTTATATTTTCGTCATCAAAGTGATACCCTATCAGTGAAAAATATTTTAAAATATTTTAAAATATTTTAGAAATATTTTAGAAATATTTTTAAAAATATT
>JABFPB010001751.1:0-23438 GCA_022817645.1 Ceratoteleas bidentatus
TATTTATTTTTCTGAATCTAATAAATATGTTCTTCTAGATTTAAAATAAATTCTTTTCACTTTGTAAAGAAACCTCTGGATAAACCGATTTATCTGATTCGAAGTTTGTTTTTGTTCCGTGCAGTAAAATTATTAGAGTTGGAGGGAAATTTTGTCAGGCGTTAAATAGTAACGCAGTATGTTATCTCTGATTTACCCCACCAGGGTCAAAATGTCCTGAATAGTCTTTGTAAAATCCACATCATTCATAGTAGGCGTGTCAGAAAAATCTAGACTTGGGTGGGAAAAAAGAACAGGGTGCGAATTTTCACTCAGGTTTGATTCAATATGAATGTCACCTTGCAGATATTGGATACAGGTGGAGTAATGTAAGTTGTAAAAATACGTGGGTTAAGATGCCCTGGGGTACTAGTGTATTCAATTTTGAATGATGTAAAACTACATTCAGTTTTTGTTTTCAGTAAATATAGATTTTAATTAATGAACCTCTTAATTGAAAGAAATTTAAATGCATTACATTCATTCTTTAAATAAATGAGTTGTGGTGCTGAGATATCCTCGTCTGATCATATCTCTATTTGCTCTACTCTTCAACTCACATGTGTACTATTTTATTTATTGATAAAAAGGGACGTTTAAGAAGTTATGCAGTAATAACGGGAAAATATTTATTTGTTAATGAATAATACATTTTTTAAATTTGTCTTTAATGCAATTGTCCTACATTTTTACTGAAAAATGACTTCATTCGATGAACTTAGCATTTTTCAAACGCATATTACAACATTTATATTGATCTCTTCTCGTTTCACTAGTCGGTTTCTGGCAAGTTTTGTCCAATTATGTACAACCCGCTGCCTGATTAACTCCCTGAAAAACTCGACAAAATTAGAAGACTTTCACTCGTCAGACTCGGTGGGCGTAAACAAAATCGGCGATTGATAATTACCTACCGTTAACTTATTAAAGACATTAAAGATGCAGGGTAACTTTGTACCCGAGGGACAGGGTAGCACGGATTCCGCGCGAAACTTGAGCCGAAAATCAATAGACGATCATTTGCCGGGAAAGCGCTGGGTCGCGCCCCGAATTTGATACGCGGACAAAAAAATGGCACGTTAATTGGTGCAAAAAAAGGAGCTCGGGCATTCGCCTCGCCGCCGAACAAAACCCCGAACGATTTGTTCACGTAGCTACGTCGGGCTCATATTATTCGTCGAATCAATCGCGACCCGATTTTCTTACGCCATTATTTCGCGAAATAATGCGTTCTACATTCGCCCGGCTTTTATTTGCGAATTAATTAATCGCGCATTCAGCGACGCTGAGTTGATAAACGCGCGCGAGTAAAAATAATTGGACGTCACGATCTCGACTCGCGGATGGATCGCAAATGGGCCACCTGGATGGTGAACAAGTAAAAACTATCTAATTTTGAAAAGCTTTATTCTTTAGTGCGCTAATCAGGTCGCAGTGCATATTATTCTAGACTAAAACTGACCAGGAACAGACGAGAAACTATCTAATTACTGATCATACTAGTAATTAATTCATACATAATTATTTACAAAATGTTCTTCATTGTAGAAAAAGTAGACATATGATCAGACAAGTATAAATTAGCTCCACGGGTCAGAGACAAGATTTCAATGACACAAATCCGGAGGCAAGAGTTTTGGCTAGTGTGCTTGTATACTGAAAGTTTTGAGTTTCTTATATCACATTCTCTGATATATAAAATTTATATATCAAAGAATGTGATATAATAAATTCAAAACAGTCCATTCTCTTATAACGTATTTATATTATAAATCGTTATAAGAGAATGGACTGGTCTTTATATGACCAGTGACATGTATAAAAACAATAACATTACGAATCAATCGAATGGTATTGTTTTGAATATAAATACAATGTGTAAACAACTGAAATAAAATGGAATGTATAATTTAAATACAGCACTATGTACGCAATTGAAACGAAATGTTAAAATATCAATTAGAACTTGTTCGAATATTTTTGTTTTAACATTTCGATTTGTGTTATTGTGGCGGTAAATTTGGTAATAACCGTTTAATCGTTTTTGCAATCGGTCTGAAATTTGCAGGACCTGGTATTAACGATCTAGTTTTTCTAAATTTCAAATAATTTAAACTGATTTAAAATAATTACACAATTTGAAAATTATAATTGAACCGGAAGAAAAGAAAAATTCTGTACGTTCTTACGTACAGAAAAAAATGTTTCTTGCATGGAAAATTCCTGTCGCCCTACTGCTTGTTTAAATATTCCCAAGAAATTTCCGTACTTTCCCAGGAAATTTATGTTTCACATTACCGGGCAACACCGTAGAGTTTTTTCTTCTCCAAAATTACCTCTAACTGTTTACAGGGCAGTTTTCCCTACCCACGAAAATTGTTTAACTGTCTACCGCCTTCGAAAAACCAGGCAGAATTTTTCTCGGGTATCGGCGTTGCAAAAGTAATGGTAATTGCGATAATAACGGGCGAGATTGCGTGCCTTCCGAAACGGGTATTGTCGTCGGGCATTGCGAGCGCCGCCGTAACTTGTCCGCGATCATTTCTTCTCTGCGAGATCCCGGCTCTTTTTGCTCCTTGCCTGTTGAAGGGGAAAGGAGCTTTTCTCCGGGGACAATAATCCTAGATAGACAGAGCGCCGGCCTGGTAATGGTTGCAGATAAGTGGCCTGCCTTTGCGCTACCCACTTTGCCATCGGTGGCGCGCGAAGCACGAATCGGTTCGATCCGCGACAACGAAAATAAAGTCTGAGACACGGCTAAGACAAATGTTGATTTTCCTTCGCGACTGTTTTTGAGCGGCGCACTAATGAAATCACCCGGATGAGCCCGTCCCCGGCAGCCATGATTCTAGATGAAATAGACCCCGCGCGATTGGAACGTTTTTGCCGCAATTTATTGCCCGGCGCCTTTGAGCGAGCGGGTCTAATTGCTGACTTAATTGGTTCATGTCTAATCGCGCCTGATGGCAAAGAAAAAGCTAAATAGTTATTACGTGATATTAGGTAGCTGGAGGAGCGACATCTGATTGTATCGGGGCGAAATATTGCTTGCCGAATGTGATTGTAGATATTGGGTTGCGTTCGTCGAGATAATTTAAAGCGTGCGGGATTTGAATAATTGGACGATTGAGACAGTTGGGTGAAATGAAGTTAGAGGGGAATAGAATTTGGGATCCGTTAATTGCGAGACATTTTCATTGTGATGCTGAAATGAGATGTTTGTATCTGAGAATCTGTCGTGCAGACAATCGTGGATTGTGTCGTTTAACAAAAATCAAGAAGGTTAATTAATTTACATTTTTAAACCATTCAGGAATTGTTGAAACAACAATTGTGCGCAACTAATGAAACAGTTACTATCGATGGTTTTTTTGTCAGCGGTTTTTAAATATGGTTTGTTTTATGGGAAGAAATATTGTAAAATTTCCAAGCTTGCTTTTGTTTGTCGTATTCTTCGTTTTGAAGTTTACGACGTAACCTGTTAATGCAATGTTAATTAATATTGTTGGCACGTAGAACAACGTTCGCATTTCCGATATTTTTAAGCTAACATTGCGAATTGTAATCCATACTGTAGATACCACATAACTTAGTTGGTTCAACATTATTTAGAATTCCGAACTAGCACTATTTTGAGCGCAGTATTGATTCGATATCGGAATTCTCGAAAACACAAAAGGAATACAATATTACACCGACGTTATTCTTCTTGAACGAAAAGAATGTTGACACGATGTTAAAGAACTTTAATGCAATTTCACAATTACTGTCTGCGTCAAACTAATGAAAAATGAAAGCGTATATTATTCAAAACTATATTTCGCCAAGAAACGTATATAACACGTGTATAGCCACCGAAAAAATATATAATGCATGGTCTTAAATTATGCCAACAGTTCAGTAAACCCTCAGCAATAGTGTAACACGTAATAATCATCACAGGTAGTAATTTCGATGCGTCACATTGAGTCAAAGTATACCATGCATGTCTACCATGTCTAATGCTCTTTACGATAAATCTGGCTTCATTAATTTCGCTCTAAAATCAATTAGTTACATTTTCGTTAATATTCGTTACATTTGTTTGTAATAAATTGTATTACAACCTACTTTAATTAACATGACAAATATGATGCTTGAAAAAACATCTTAGAATGTATTTGATAAAAGTACATTTTACGATTTGTAGAAATTTTGCATAAATATTGCAAACTTCATTATTAGATTGTATAGCCTGATGAAGTATAGCCTGATATATGTCTATAGAATATCCATCAGAGGTTGAACTTTATTTATTGATAGAATTTGCTAGTTGATCGTTTAATTTTCGTCCTTTCAATTTATTCCGTAGCTTAGTTTTTAATAAACGTGACTAAAGAGGCCTTATTGTGCTTGCCGTCAACTATGAATCTCTAGTTAGAGCTTGCAGACATTCTAATTACGCAAACTTGTTTTATGTAAATTTTTTCTTTGCAAGCAGCAGATGTTACAACAATCAGCTAAGAAATTAAAATTCAGAATGAGTATTGATGCTGTTGAGACCCGTTCTTAATAATTCATTTATATTTTGTGTTTGCTTTACGTTCTGGCGAATGGCACGAACGAAGGCATTTAGAAAGCTCAACCGTTGTATCTCGTACTTGGAGCTTTTTGTGTCGGGTGTTCTTTTGGTTAAAAAAATGATGAGTTTCAAATGGTTTTACTCATTTCATTTTTATTACTTCTTTTCATTTGCGTAATGCGCCGAAACTTTGAAACGCGTAATTAATGACCGCTTTTAATCTCGCCGTTTGACCTCGAAAGAATTATACCGCATTTGTCACGGTGCTTATATTGCTAAATTAACAATTCTTTGTATTATCCTTCCGAACACTTCCACGTTTATCTTTCAAACCATTCAAAATATGCGTGGAATTTTTAATCTGGTTGAGCTTACATTCGGCAACGTACGCATAGTCCAACTTGTTTCACGTAACGGAATTTCCTTAACCAAAATAAATACGATTACAAGCATTCAAATACGAAGTAAAACTAAAAATTGTCAGTCTTAAAGTATTATCACTACAGATCATATGGTTGTTTGGTTTTAAGTAACGTTAGTTTAAATGTCTTGATGACAAATTAAGAAAGTGTTTTTTCGTAATAAATAATAAATACATCTTAAATGGAATTCATTATATTACGAAGTTTCAGCAAAGTCATAATTCTAATTCGATGTATAAATAAACAGATTGCATGTTTGAAGCAATCGTGTCACAATTTATTCATGTTAGCTGAATTTTACAAATCAGTGATTAACATTCATGTTACTGCTTCCGCTCTGGTTCTGACATTCATTTTTGATTGGAAATTTGATTTCACAATCACGCCTGTTTACTGGTACTCTTCAAATCGAAATTTTATCAATCTCAAATGGTCACTACCATAGCGTAATGCGATGTATTATAATTTACTAAAATTATATAAATTTCAATTTGATAATTGACAAATTCCATATCCAATTAATGTGCAAAGGTCTTTTCAAAATTAATTAATTCGGTGATTACGGTGGATCCAATCCTTAATTCTTAACGGGATGATTGGTTAAAACAACCAAACTACCGGTCATCAATAACTTTCATGTTTTACAGTATATTTAAACTATTTAATTAATTACAGGTATTAATTAAGTATAGAATTGAACATTAATTAATAATTATACAATGTCCGGCTTGATTGCAACTCACAAGTGAAATAATTATAGATTGGTAAAATATATATTTTTAACTCGATATTCTATTTTGTATTATGTCAGAAGAGTATAACTTTTGGTTAGAAATAACATGCTGCCTGACGTAAAAAATACATTACTACTTTTGAGTTTCGAATAATTTATGCAAAGTTCTCTTACAACAGGGAGGTACGAATGCGACTTTTCTCTTGAAATAAAAAAAATATTGCGTGCTATGTGTGGGAAGTAGACGATAATACTGTGCGAATTGAAAACTTTGCACTCAGAATCGTTTCGGGTCCTTTTTACCCAGAACATCGTTAGTACGGGTTCCACTAAGATCACAGCATAAATGCAAGTTTTCCGTAGGTTACGCCATTATTTATGTTATTAGAAACAAATATGAAGCAAGTTATATTAAATCACAGGAATATTTAATTAGTTTACACTTTGTTTCGTACAATTTGATGTATGAATACATGCAGTTCACTCTGCGCAAAAATCAAGTTAAAAAAGTTTTCCTTCTCGCGAGCGCGTCATCGAAACAAATTGAATATAATGAGTTTAAATTGAAGAAGTTACGAGGATTCGATTATTTCGGCGCACTCGTTGTTGCACTTATGCAACGCTGGATTTCAGCGGTGGTACTAGAAAGTTTATGACTTTTGAATAAAGCTGTACTGATTTCTCAATAAATACCAAAATAACGACTAATTATCCAATCTCTCCACGCATTGCAAAAACGTGATCAAATTTTATATGAGGCAAGTGGAAATGTAAACATGTAAATACATCGACTGATACGATTCACTAATTAATTATACGGACCGAAACAAAAGAACGAACAATATAACTTCTAAAATGATTTATGGGATTCGTTAGCTCGTTTAAAAAGTAATTAGCAATAATAATTAATTAACAATAAACAAAAAAGAGAAACGTGAAACGCAACAAATGTAACTCCTGTGGCTCAGTCGAAAGATAACATTTTCCGTAAGTTGTAAATTAACAAAAAATTAACAAAAAACATATGTGTAATATGTGTGAAATCTGAAATGCTTCTCTAGCATTTGTACGACATTTCATACCAACACTAATTATTTTAGTTAACTAGTAAAATGAAGTGTATAATGACGATTTTTATTTTCTACATAAAATAGTGTATCAGGAACAGAAAATTATTTTTCTGATTAACTCAAGTGACATTTGTCAGGAATCTTTGTAATACAAATAATTCCTCAGTGAAAATGTCAAATTATAATATCAGGAACTAGAAACCTAGTTTTTTATCAGGTTTACCGACAGTCAACGAAGTTTTTGTTCAATGTCATTATATAAAGTAAAAACATATTTTTACTAACTAAGAAAAACCTTATTTTGTCAGATATTATTGGTTTTCGTAGAATTTGTAATGGCTGTGTAGAGTTTTCTATTATAATTATAATTCTAGCTAGTTATACGTAGGATACATCTGAACATTTTTACGCATACTACTAATTGCTTATGTTAATTTAGTGGATGCAGGAATTTCGTCGACGAGGAACAGAATTCTATTGATTTTGATGTAATGAAGTACCCAGAGTAATTATTAATTTTGTATCAACCACGTAATGCGTTGAGCATCCAAGCTTCAGTCGAAGTTGTTTGTAATTTCCTAATTATTTTGATAAATTAGCATTTTCAAAATGAGATCTGATTAATTAACACTTTACATGCAAATAGAAGTTCACAAACGAATCAATACAACCTCCAATGTATAATAGTTGAAGAACTGTTATCTTAAACTTTGTAACCTTTTGTTCACAATTTTTGTAACAATAATCAATTTATTGTTTACAGTAATCATTAAAATTGTATTAAAAAATCCCTATCATTCAAGAATTCAGTTATTTCTAACTACACAGTTTTATTTCCTATTTGCAAATAGGTTAAAACTTTTGCAACTACGACTAAATATTTTGTCACCAATTGTTTGTCAGGGTGGAACCAACGACGAGATTCTATTGACACTTTAATTCCTTTCGACTACTCTCCTGATACGAATAAACAATTTGAAAGAACGATTTTTCGACTCTTTCTGAATGCAAACACGTTGCCAGTTCTCCATTAATGCTATTTGATCAAGACAAAACAACTAGATCTGGTGCAACTGTGTGTGCAGCACCGAGTCTCTTGGCAAAGTACCAAAATGCGATATCAATATTCACATTTTTTTCGACTCTACCTGAATACTCGCAGTGTTGATATTCCATCTACGTGATTTGTCAATGATAAAACTATCACATCGAGTGCACTTGTGCAAAAAGAATCGAGCGATTCTTGGCAAAGTATTAAAATGTAATATGAATACACTAAGAAAACGAGAAAACTAAATATATTTATTTACATCATATATAGATTTGTTGTTAAGCAATATGCTGTTAATCAACTGAAATTATTATGTATTATTTGTAAATGCTCAACAAATCAAAAATTGTATTTGTTCAGAATAAATGCTCTACTGAATTTTACTAAATGTTTAGTTATTTTACAAAATGCTAATCTTCGCACATGTGAGATTGTTGTAGTTTAACCCCGAAATAGAATTTCGTTTCGATTATTGGGTTTGTTGTTGGCGGATCTGTTCATATTTTGTCGCCAAGAATTTTCATTTTTACACATTTTGATGCTAATTTTCGTGATCAATCTAAAATATTAATACATTCAGAAAAATAATGTATTAGTTCCAAATAAATTCATTTTACCATATCTAAATAATTTATTTGAAATGGTACCAAATTAATGATTTATATGGGATAAGTAAATCTGTATTTATAGCGAATAAATATATATTTATAGCAAATAAATGTACTTCCTTACACCAAATAAGGATTTATTAGTTCCTCATAAATCTTCATTTAGCGCATCTAAATTTTTCCAAATAAATGTATTTATTTGAGACAACTAAATTATTTTTCTGGGAATAACAGCCTCATAACAGAAGCTGTTATTCTATTGAAAATGATCTATTGCATAAATTAGTGACTTTGAGGTTAAAGCATTTGATACGTTTTTAACTAAACGTTTATATTATGTACAACTAAACCAATTTAACTAAACTTATTTAGATACAAGAACTGTATCCCAAAGTTGGTTCAAATTCAACTATATTTTTTAGTAGCCTGAACTAAAATTTAGTTATACCAACTAAATCGTTTTCTCAGTGTATTCGCGTGAGAGTCGAAACTTGAGATAAGGTTGGCAATACATTGCGAAAAGTTCCTTATGTGCTTTCCGGCTTATGAGCACGAATCATACGGAATCCGGCCTACACGTGGTCCAAAATACACTTTATTACTTATGCCCAAGTGGGGAGAAAATGATAGTAATTACTTGATTGCGGCAAAACTTAACTGTTGTGTATCGCATAAATTATTTTCACTAAAAATCTCCAGCTAAATGTTGAAAAATTAATCAATTATTTAGTAACTATCGGTATAGTATTATTTACTGTAATTGTGAATTGATTTAGATTTTTATTATGATTAGATTTTATTATGAGTTTCGTTATAAATTCTTATTATTAATGTAAAGCATTACTTCTTCTTTTTACTGTTATTAATAATAACTAGTGTAATAAAGACAGAAACGTCAACAAAATCTCAATTATCATTCATTCATTAATTTGTTTTTAGGATTAAGTACGGTCACAAGACAACAATAATAAACCATTTTATTAAAATTTAATGTATTCATTATTATTTGCGTACATTAGACTGCCTAAATTGAAACTTAAATTAATTTACTATGAAATCTGTGGCTTATTGAATTCGAAAGTTTCTTGAAAGCATCTGCTACATACTTTCATTACGCATTCTTACTCGGAACCCGTATATTTAATTTTCTCTGAACCAATTTCACAGTAGATTATTTTTAAAACATTTCTCCGCAGAACCGAGACATATTTCGCATTATGCTGTAACGTTCTGTATTTCTTCAATCATTACAATAAATGATTGAAAACCTTTACATTAAATAATTTATAACAAGATATTTGGAAGTATCACTCATTTCTATTTTAAATGATGTCTCTTTTCTATACTTATTAAAATTCCAATCTTAAATATGTAGATTGAATTTTTTTTCTCATGTTTAATAGAGCTTCTTTTTTCACAGTCTTCTTTTTCGAGCGTCTTTTAGATTGTAAAGATTTCAACAGCCTTTTTCTAAATATCGACCAATCTGTCTCAGTTATTGTAATGGCAATCTTTCTTGGACTACAGTTTTATTTGTTCCTCCTATCGTCCAATTTCTCGCAATTATCGTCAAACTCTGGTTTATTCTTATCCTTTCTTTTATTACCATTCATAACTTTTAATCGTTACCATTTTCTAACTTCTTCGCTCGAAGCTTGGGAGAATTTTTTTATCGACTCGCAATCACAATTTTTTCTATTCAAACTTTTGCACACATTATTTATTCAGAATGAAAAAGTATTGTACATATGATTATTTTAATTTTTTCTTAATTTCAACATTTTTTAACAGAGTTATTATTTTATGCCGTAATCTATTAAGCTGGTTATTAGATTAAGGATACTCCCCCGCAAAAGGTGTATAATTATATCGCAAAGTTATAATATGTACGGCTTTAAATCCCCTTTTAATGATCAAATGAAATCGTTCTCGCTTTGCAGAAATAATAGTCGAAAGTTGTAAAATGATTTCTTTTTCGAACTTTTTCGAAGTTCAAAAGTCTTATAACGTAATGTTTTTAACGAAGGAGCATGGTTTTAATATGTTTTAAAAGGCGTTGATATGTGTGGGAAAAAGTAGTTTGAGAAAGATATAGCAAACATCTGACAAACGATATAATTTCACCGTAGCTGAACTTGTCACGATTGTGCTGATTCAAGTTTTATCAAAGCACAACCTTCTATTTTCAACAAGAAAGGTTGTTATAATTACACTTATTAAAAATGGTTCGTTCGGGATTGCAAGTTTCATTTAAGTACTTGTAATCTAGCCAGTCTTTTGTCTTCTGTTTGGTCTTAACAAATGATTTTATAACGAATATATATTTAGTAATTTCCACTTTATCTGTGACCAAGTGGAAATTTTACATATTCAAAAGAAATCGTTTCTTATAAATCAACTTTCTGTGGCTTTAATCAATCAATTTTTTAATCGTTTTTTTAAATACATAAATTTGAATACTTTCAGTAATTGGCAAAAGATTGTTAAGAACAGCTTCACAACTACTGCTAAACAAAATTACATACATTTCAACCGTTATATGTTATAACATGTTCAGGGTGGGGCCACGACAACATTAAACATAAACACACAAACAAGTTTTCAGTGGAGAGGCCACTGTCAAGATTTGCGACTCATAGCTCAACTTTGATAACACACTCCGACATTCGCTTGAATGTTCGAGGGATATACGAAAACATTAAATGGGGTGGCTGGAAACAAGAATTGAACCAGTACCTTCCGAATTTAAGCTCGAAAGCTTTGTTGTAGTTTATGAATTGACATTATTATACTGTTCCCAGAATGCCCTAAATCCGAACAAAATGTCAATAACAATTATATTCAATACTTCCAAAAAAAGTATCTTTATTCCAAGATACTTACCCTGGAAAGACACTTCAAAGTGTCTAAACCTGTTAAAATAACACATTTGTTTTTCGTGTAAATACACAGCAAAAAACAGGCATTAAGACACACGAAAAAGCGTCTTAATTCGTGAAAAATGTCTTAATTAAGGCGTAATATGTCTTATTTTAAGACACTTTTGTAAGAAGTCTTAAAAATGTCTACAAAAAGGGTCTGAAATTAAGACACTTGTTTGAGCGGTGTCTGTTAATAAAATTACATATTTGTGTAAAACTTTAGACTCATATAGAAGTGAAATTTTACACCAAATTTTTAATATTCCAAAACCCGATGTGTGCACACAGCATGTAACAAAACACGATTCAGTGTGCTGGTTTTAATCACCAGCTCGCTGTCCTTATTGGGACGTTCCAATACGCGCGATCTCTTTTTTCGCTGGAAAAGTTTCTTTGCGATTTGTTTGCCGTTCCTTAAGCAGCGAAAACTGATTACCCAGTGCCGAAAGTAGGTCACTTTTTTGTTTGGCAGCAACAATGGCAGATTTGCGCATAAAAACAAGACCGATACTATCGGAAAAAGTCTGCTCATACGACGCTAAGCATCAAAGATTACATGCAGAAGGGAGCATTTCCATAGTCCGCCACGGCCGGATTGCCAACAGTCCGTATAAGCCCGCGGGCGCGACTTACTTAGACGTCGAATGTACGTTATTTTACGTCGACGTCACGCCCTCTTCCGTCTCAAGTTGATTACCACACGACTGCTTATTCAATATATTCCCGGTTACCCCTCATATCTGAAGACCGTATGAACTTCCGCCTACAATCTTGGGGCGCACTGTTTCGTAATGATAGGGTCTCACACGGCACTAAATTGAACTATAATAATTAATAATACAGGCCTGGGGATAACTTAAACGCTCCGATTCGAGCAGTCGCTGTATATTATAACGATAGAATCGATAATGGAGCCTTAAGATTACGCTGAAAATGTCGTGCAAATTAATGTCGGGAAATTTGCACGGCAATTCCGGCGGCGCGATTGAAAATAGATCGGCAGAAGTAAGCGACGAACTGCGACGAACCTTTTGTTTGCGGAAATTATTGCAAAAATCCGCCAGTGGAGGAACAATGTTTTACTTACACGCGACAGCGTTTGACGCAACCGAATTTCCGCGGCTGACGTCGCGCTGCAATATTTGTGTTAAAGGAAAATTGTCCGACGTTTGTTTGGGCAAAAATGCGACACACGAGGTACACGTTCCGCTGCATTTATTTCGGGCGTTACCTAATTCTTGGTTCAAGTATCAACAGCATTCTGGTTTGAATTCCAGCCGAAATTCGATATCGTCCGGGGATGTTTTGGCAACATTTGTTACTCGCAAATTTCAGTTTAATGCCTTTTTTCGATTTCAGTTGTTGCGATTCACAGTTTGCAACGTGGCAAACTATTTATTTGTTTACTTAATAGCACGAAATGGGACAACTCGTGCAAACAATTTCGGAGTGCGGAACACATTACGGAATGGTCGATTAAATATTTAGCACTAAATACATATGTATTTGTAATGTGAGTTGTAAATTTGCAATTGCGCGTACTAGAAATGGCCTTCCACATTTCGAATCCTATTATTAGCCCTGATTCTGGCGTAAGGTGATTCTTATTGTCTCGCCAATTGGAGAAAAATATAATAATTTAGGCGTGCAAAATTCAATAATTTATTTGGAGAACATTTTCTTGTAAATTGTATAGACGTTTGAATGTTCATAAATGTACATTCAAAATTTGTTTACATATAACTGTTATTGCACAGTGGCAAGGCGTGTTTTTGGAGGCTTAAGTTCAATTCTGGTAGTAAGATGTTTTTCTAGAGGGTAAACGTTTCGTATAAGCTAATATTAATACAAGTTAATATAAAGAATTATATTTATGTCTGCTATTAAATTTATTATTGAAATCAAATCAATATTTCATTAACATTATAATTTCAAATAATTTTTGAAAAGTAGTTAAATCAGATTAATGCTATTAATTCTAATATTTTATTGAATATTTAAATTAATTTAATGAATCCCCAATAATGACTTTGATAAATCGAATTTATTATTTATATTTAATTAATTAGGTGTAACCATATAGTCCTCATAATTTTAGATTCGTAAATCTTTTAATATCAGTACTAAGAATGTATTATAAATTACAATTATTTTTATAATTTATTTTATTTTAAACGAATAATTATTATTAAGTTTATTTTTAGATCCTATTTATATTTATTTTATATATTATTATATTTATATATAATAAAAAATTAATTTATATAAAAATATGTTTTACCTATCTTTTTCGAGCAAGTTTTTTTAAATCAAATATTTAATATAAATTATTATTAATTTTTTTAATTTATATTAACTACGTTTCTAAACGTTGGACACGCAGAATGTTCATTACAGCAACTTTATATAACAATGTTAGTTTAAACCGAAATACACTAACAGTCGAAAGGCACACACAGACGTAAGAGTGCACACAAATTTCCGAGCGAGCAAATCATTTCGAACTGAATTATCAAGTTCGAACTTGTTCGGCAAGTTCTTCGCGATCATCGGAAGACGTTTTGACTGCAACCCAAAGGGAAAATCAATTCGGGCATCGTTTTGCCGCGCCATTATTTTTATTTCACATTCGCCAAATGTAAGTCTCGTTGTATATCACGCCCAAATGTGCATTCAACCGCGTGAGCCGTGGCGTATGATTTTTTTTCGCTGCACTCCCGGAAATGGAACGCCAGCGTAAATTCGAATTGATGCACGGGCCCGCGGAATAATTGTAAATTATTTGGACAGGTCTGGCGGCGTTGCGCGGAATAAAATGTGTAAACACGGAACAATTATCTCGTTCATTATGAAAAATGGACATTCACGGGGCAATGACAAATTAATTTCGCCGTCTTAAGAAAAACTTCGTAATTACTCGGCACGAGTACAATGTGTAACTTTATGTGGACTTATTTCTGTAATTAAAACCTCAAGTTTTAAATGACTTTTAAAAATTCGCCGCGTTAAAGTTTGCAGTGTGAATGGCGGAGAATTTTCGGTATTCAAAACAACTTCCTCTTTGGAGTTAAAACGAAATCAGTTATAGAGTGACATCCGCGCAAAAAAGAGATAAAGAAATTCTACATCCATTGAAATTCCTGAAGTACGGGGCACAATTTATTGCAATGTTTTTGACTGCTTTTTGTTTCCCATTATTTATTACGAGGATTCAAACGACACGTCCACTTTTTTATTCTTACTGCGCTTTTGAAGAGCCGATCGCTTTTTTGCCCCCGTTACTTTGCTTTTCACAGAGAACAACGACATCGTATCAATTAAGAACGCATCCATTTTTCATGTCTTCATTTTGACTAACGCACCGGGGATGCTTCAAGTGCTGACTGTTTCACTTTTTACGCTTTTTAGGAAAAGCAAATACATTCAACCTTATTCGACGGGAATTTTGAATTTAGTGCCATTTTGTATCTATTCAATAATTTTGACAATGTTATTTTGATAATTAATCAAATTATAATAGCATTTCAATTACGTTAAAATTACTATTACACATACGATTTCACTCTAAAATGCAAAACTACCGACGATGCTTCAAGTGCTGACTATTGCACTTTTTTACGCTTTTTAGGAAACAAACGTTCAACCATATTCGACGGGAATTTTGAATAAAGTGCTACTTTCCACCTATTCAGTAACTTTGAGTATTTTGATAATTAATAAAATTGTAATAGCATGTAAATTGCATTAAAATGACTACTGCATACGATTTCACTCTAAAATGCGAAACTATGGCCATCGCAATTTATAAATTCAATACGGAAAAAATCGAAATTTGGCACACATCTGACTCGTATAAAATAGGATACACAATGCATTTATGCCACGCAACGGGCAAAAACGTTTGTACACTTGAATTCTTCGAAAATATATGAACAAGACGTCGCGGCGCAAAAAACCGGGCGCGTAAATCACACGAAAAAGATGAAATCTAATGAGACGTAAAAAGGTATATGGCGTGCAATTATAATGCAAATGTGCTCTGTTTTGTCGCCGAAAGATAACAAATGAATTGTTTAACAGACGGCGCTTTGTCCCGCGATTCACTTTATCAGTGACGCCATCAATCTCCGCACGAAAATGCCGCGGCTTTTAAGCGAAACGCTTTTCATAACGCGAGCGTTTTTCCCGCAAATCACCGATGTTAATAAGAACCGCTTTCAATTGATTAAACCGCGGAACGGTTTTATTGTCGCTCGAAACGCGCGATACTTCATAGATTCCATCAAGAGTGTTGCGCGTTTTTCCCGCGAAATGTTTTATTTTAAACCGAGGTTTAAATGCAAAATGCATACAAACGCGACGAAATTATGAGAGCGTATCGGCGCAGCGGAAAGCGCTTTCGCGCGCTCAAAAACGCGGCGCGTATTTTTATCAGCGGGGTGAAAAGTGGCCCGATCCGTTCCTAAGAACAAAGCCAAAACAGAAACACAATTTCCGGCGTTTGATACGCCGAACTGCGCCGCGCCATTTTGTCCGAAAAGTCGGTATTTCAAGTGCCGCCACTCGAAACAAACGCTCGCGAAACTTAATTATCCGCGCCCAATTATCATGCCGTCGCGAATTAAAATCCTAAACCGGGCTTGTCGGCGTTCCAAGGATGCCGGCGAGTAAAAATGCCGAGAAAAATTCGGCCTAGTTATTCGTAAGGCGCTGTCCAGTTGAACTATTTTCCTGATTAGTGAATTGCAGGGAGAACTTGATTGACAAAATTTGTAGAATTTGAAATAATTTAAAAGGTTGTTACTTTTTAATTGTTAAATAGTGTGCTTTATTTCAAATTATTTAAATTCATCACACAGAAAACTCGTTAAATAATTCGTTAAAGCTGCGAAAACTTCACACCTTTTACGATATATAGCGTAAAGTGTACGAATTATTCGTAGCTTTTACGAACCTGTTTTCTCAGTGATCGTATGGATTCTTAAATCTTTTGTATTCGTGAAAAACAGCTTTGTTTGTATCGGGAATCGAACCCTTGCCTCCGAATATGTAATATTAATTTCCTAACCTTCAGCTGTGGAACAAATAAATATTTCTTAGTACGTAGTACATTTGTTATATAAAATTACACATGAAAATACACTGAGAAAAAAATCAGAGTAAACACAACTCGATTTTTGAGATGAAATAGAGTAAAAAGTTGAACCAACTCCAATGATAGTTGTTTTCAGTAGATTCGAGTAAAAACTACGAAGGTCAAAGTTGTTTTTACTCTTTTCTGAGTTGTGCTTACTTTATTTCTGAGTAGATTTTACTTTTATTTCCAGTTGTACCATTTTTTACTCAGTCTTCATATTCTAAATAGGATGCAGATCTGATACAATATTTTTATGCACATCGCTGCTTTCTAACTTTCTGTACTTTAACAATCTTTCTCTTCCACTTTTCGTTGAAAAATGGGATGTCTCAAAGATGATAAATTCCCTACACTATCTTCACACCGAAAGCATCTCCTTCATATACTTCACTTCCAAAAATCTCTTCCACTCTAATCAGAAGAGTTAATCTTCAGTACCGCTCGAGTTAATCGACAAAGAAACTTTTTGGCTGCAGACCTTCTCTTATCGATAAAACGTTCAGGGACTCATTGTATATTTCCTTGCGCCCGTACCGACAGGAACCAGCACATTTGGCCGCGACGAGCAGAATGCGCGTTAAAAACGGGCCGACAGCTGAGTGTACACAAGCAGCTCGATCTTTTTCTAGCGACGCTTCTCTCTGGCGCATTCGCCGTTCCTAGTTTAACCCATCGAACCCCGTCGCATCCCCCCGGGTCCATTGCATCTCGGGACCTATGCAAACACATCGCATTCATTGGTCGACATATTCCTACCACGGGAGAGGCGTTCGTACGATTTAATAGCGCGAGAGTCCGGGATGTACGTTAGAGTCCGTATTAATAATCCGGCACGAATTGCACGCTGACGTCTCGCGTGATTTGATTTACGCGATTCGGCGAAGGTAAGTAAGGTTTTTTGCGGGGTTCGACGGGGGTTTCGAGGGGCCAGGGGTGTCTTCGGAGGTAGGTCGGTATCGATTGGGTCGGGGCTAATTTGGACGGACCTAATTTCCGTGTCAATATCGCGGACGCTGGAGCGTTATTTGGGTTAGACGTTATTGGTGGGTTTATTGTCGGAGGTGGTTGGATTGTTTGAAAGGTTATTACGGGATTTCGCGGGAGGCGTTTTTGGATTGAGCGAGAGTTGAATTGGCTGGACGCGTTTTTGAGTTTTGATTTTAAAAGATGGAAAACGAAAATGGATATATTGTGTGGTCGTTTTGAGAAGGATTTGTAGAGAGTTGAAGAATGGTGATAATTTCTTAGGGTGTGGTAATAAGTTTAGGACATTTAACAAATTTGAATTTTGAAGAAGTGGGTTTTGGCTATTGTGTAAATGCGAGGGATTTTGGGTGGTGCTGTTGACGTGTTTATGGAGTGATAGATTCTTAGCTGGTTCAGCTGAATGCTTATTTGCTTTAAATGTACATTTGTTGATGACACCTGGACAGTTTTTTCCGGGCGTTAGGTCGTAGGTGGACTTTCGATACAAGTTTTTCGTTCCGTTGGAAGCGTGAAGCTAACTTTCTAACGTGAAAAACAAATGTTTCCTGGCTTAATGTAGATTTTAATTTTGTCTTTTTATTAAGGCGATGCTGAGACCGTGATTATCGACATTACAGAATTCTCAAACATTTCTTACCGATTTCTACGGCTAAATAGTAACTTCAACTGTAAGTAAATGACCAGAGCAAGATTTGTTTATTTTTTTTACGTTTTTCTAAAAAAAAGTTTTACAATTTAAGTTTCATTAAAATTATAAAGTCTAAACTAGTTTCCAGTGCAGAGAGTAATTTGCAAAAAACGCCTACATACTTCAGCTCTGAGATATTCTCCCATAAACACAGAATCTCGCTCTGGACAGACTATCCAGAAACATCAAAAAATAATTTTTGTACGAAGAAAGCCCCTAACCCAGATGCAGAAAGTTTTCAGGTGAGCCTTAACATATATTTATAGTATCCTAATTATGTTATAATTGATTTAGACCCACAATAATATCAAAATATTATTATTTCGTCAATTTTGTTAATTCTGCTTCTAATTTTGTGAGTTACACGAAATACCTTGAATTAATATTTCATAATTGGGTAATAATAGTGTTTTTGAAATGTAATTTTCAAATAATGCTTCAAACATGAATTCCCAATCAAAATATTTAACCAATATAGAACGTTATTTAGCATAACTAAATAAATTACAAGTTAATTTAATCAGTGTGTTTTACCAAAATTGTTCATTAAATCATCACTTATTTTTCGCTACGCATATGTCTGACTTTGGATTGTTTTTGAAATTGATACGGATATATGAATCCACCAAGGCTAGATTATCCCGTAATGGACGATAACATAGCATATATTTCCAGTATCATAAACTGTAAACTTCGTATTACATCGGCAACATTTTTATTGTGAAATTCTTCTATTTGTGTTTGTCTTCTTTATTCTCCAAATTAATAAATAAATTTACTTTCTCATAACTACGAGATAAAAACATTGTACATATTCAAATTACACTACGAAAAATCATATTGTACGAAAAACAGTGATATATTTGTTATTCCGATAATATGATTTGAAATTAGGGTGATCCTGTAAAAGTACGAATTTTGATCTCTCTGAGGATTGTTTTAAGCAACTTTCGCTCCATTTTGCTAGTTTTCATTATGAACAATTTCTGTACTGGAAATACATTCAGCCCAATTTGTAATCAATTGCAATCAATCGTTCCCAGCATCGAAATCCTACTAATTAAAAAAAATTCAATTTTGCAAGATAACGCACCAAGAATTGCATTATTCTCAGTTATATCACAATTATGGGATGATTTACACGACTTTTAGTTCCCTTTTTTGCACTTTAAGGATATTTCAAAAGTCAAGAATTAAAACGTGAATATGTACAATCGATTACTATCGATTGTACACATTCTCATTTTACTATCGATTTTTCGTTCTTCGTTCAATAACGCAAAAGGTATAGACCATTCTATTAATATTTAATTTCTTTCACCTTCATTTCTACAGACTTTTTCTTGCATTAAATCCATTTTCCGGCGCAAATCTCACACACCCCCGTCGCACCTCCCTTTTCGCTAAAAATCACCCGTACTTCTGGGCTCCCAAATCCGCTGAATCCGTCCAAATAAACACCTTCTTCGCTTCTTCCAGGCCGCGCTCAACTTCGTCAACTCTTAACCGAATCTTTTCCGAGCGCCGAAACTCGCGAAGGTGTTTCCTCATCACGCAAAAGCGGCGCACTCGGCGCCGTTGCCGAAAAACGAGTCGACGCCCCGAACTCGGCGTAACTCGGCGACAAACAAACGCCGCGGCGACCTCGATTTTTGCCCGCGAGTCTGCGCCAAGTTTGCGCCCGACAAAACTGTATCCTTATTTGTTTGTCCCGTCGCAGGAAACATAAACACCGTCAGAATCAACATCATATAAAAGGCAAAATGGAAAGAAGCGTGCGCGCGATTGCCGGCTCGGCGAATAAAGATCTCTCGGCGGAATCGACGTTCTGGCTCGGCGCTCAAAGGCGCGCGCCGCTCGGACGGCCGCAATCCAATTTTGCCCGGCGGAAAACGCGGCCCTTTCGCCGGCAACCGGAAGACGCGCCTCAGATTGAGATATGAAGAATGGCAGCGCCACGTACTCGGGCCGAGCGCCTGGGGCGCGCGCCGCGAAATATCAAGATGTATCTCGATTGATAGGGAGGGCCTTGCACGACTTTTTCAATATATACGCTGTCGATTTTGTTGGCGAAATACCAATTACGGAGGGACGCGCGCCCGGGGAGGTGACGTTATTGCGAAATGTCGAGGGAGCGTTTTGCGAGGCGGATTTTGGTGGATTTTTCGGCAGAAGATTTGATGGGGATTTTAGATTGGGGTGGAAAGTGATTTTTGAAAATTGCGGGGTGGATTTGGAGAGTTTGGAGTTTGGCTATGGTTAGGTACCCTACTGAAAAAAACGTATATATAATTTTTTATATAAAGAATTAGATAAAATTGTGTGTCTCAATTTGGCCTCTAAGACATTATATAAAATCTTGTATAATATTTTATATAATATTTTATACAAATTCTTACAGAAATTGTCAAGACAAGATTTTACCTGAGATTTTACATGAGATTTTACATAAGATTTTTTAAGCAGGGTACGATGTGGGAGAAAAATGGTGGGTGAAGTTGTGTGAGAAGAAAGGGTACTTTGAGAATAATCGATTGCGACTGTAAGTATGTACACTGAGAAAGGGGAATTGTAGAAGTAGAGTGTGTGTGTCAGTTAATACACTTGGGATATAAAAATCTTTAAATCATATGGTTTATCCGTGTTTATTATGTAATATATTCTACATTGTAAAAAATGTGCAGAAGCAGGCGTCTTAATCAATGGAATTTCTCTTAAATTCAGACGCAAAGTGCCTTAAATCTGGACGAAAGTATCTTAAATTCAGACGCTTTTAAGAAGCGACTTAAAAATGTCTACAAAAAGTGTCGTAAATTAAGACACCTGTTTTATGAGTGTAGGGTTATACAATTTTTATAACTTTTGATTTGCATCTCATTTTTATTTGCTTTGTATAAAATAAAATAAAACAGTTTATGTTTGATCAGCTCTTTTATTATGAAGTATTATGAAATGTATGAAACATTCAATAAAATATATAAAATGTATATTTTATATAGATACAAAAGAATTGCATTTGATCCCTGAAGAGTTCAAAGTTTGAACGTTTTGATCACCTCAGAATTCACAACAAATTGACTGTGTTCGATTATATGCAGAATACATCAGCAAAATATGCCAAGAAATGTATGAATAATCAAATTTTCTTTCGACAGTCCTAATATTTTCATAATGTCGGTTCGGAATCAAATGTTGTAAATAATAAAAATAGCAAATTATTAAAAAGTATAATTGAAACCGTAATGTTTGCTCTATGTCTAGTTCAATGAAATAACAGTACATTTGACTGAACATAACACTGTTGAAAAGTTTACTCGGAATTATGTAAAATTATAAAATTTACATAATTTGAATTTCGTTGGGATGAATAGAATGTCATGTACTAATTACGTAGAATTAGACAATTAAATGAAATGGTTTCTGGTTCGTCAGACATTACACAGCATTTTACACATGTACTCGGGAAGTAATATCTTCCCGAGTACAAACAAAAAATCTAAACTGAACAATTTTTTGATATATTAATTGATACAAGATCGAAAAACAATTCTAATCAGATCTAAACAAGTGTCAATTAGATACTTTTTACCTATTTTTACGTGGATATTCTTTACTTTAGTTTACTTTATCACCTTTTTTATTACTGAACGAATATATTTCAGTACGTATATCAAATAAAAGAATATTATTTTTTAACCTTCGTTATATCCAACAGTGACGAAAGAAGTGTAATATTCCTGTAAGCAACAAATTGAAAATACTAATTTACGATTTTGTCATTTTCTTCTTATCATTTCATTGTTTCCTGAGAAAAATCACATTCATAACATTTTTACTAATTTTTTCAAATATTTCTACACTCACATGCTATCATTTACTTTATCCTACCCACTAAATTATTAATATACAATTAATATTAAATACAATTGCCTTGGCTAAAATCGATATCACTCATCAAATTCCAAAACCGCCTTTTTCCCTCAAACTCTATTCAATTCTACTCTTGATCGTTTCCATCGAAAAGAACCCCGATAAAAGGATTTGCAGGACCTCTCCTGCCAAAAGTACGCGCACCGATCGCTCGAATCCCAAGAAGCAAAGAGCTATTTCCGTTCAATTTTCGTCGCGCGCCCGGCCGGATTTTACATCCCATTTTTCGGAAATTCCATTGCTCAACTACGAAATTGATTACCGTGCAAACACACGTCCAGCGAATACCGCCCGGTTCGTCCGGCGAGATCGCAAAACGATTTCAATCCGCGGAATCCCGGCGCCGCTCTCGAATTAAACTAAACATTACATCCAATATATATTTTGTTCAAATACCAAACATTATTTGATTTTTTCGTAAATATTTGACAGTTTGAGCGTGTTATTAAATCAGTTGAAATTCGAGTCAACATCCGAGCGCCTCGTCCGCGGTGTAACATTAAAATCCGAATTAATCTTTTTCGAGTGCCCGTAACCCGGCGCGCTCCAATTATTTAGAAAATGTAAAGATAATTGGCGCGCGGATGCCGAGTGTTTTCACTGCAAACAGCGCCCGGCGAATGGCGAATCGCGAAATTAAACGAAAAAACAGCGCTAAATGATCAATGCGCGCGATCCGGACCGCCACTTTTCGCGCATCGCCGATTCTTTTCCCAATTAAATGGGAAAATAAACGGCGCGACGCAGCCTCCCCATTAACGGCGGCATTCCGCCCGGAGCCGGGACGCGCTCCAGATATTTATCGTGGCGGGCGTTTACGCCTTGCTGACTGCGAGCGGAGATTCGCCATCGCGGAATCAAAGACGACGCGCCGGCTCGGTAATTCGGCAATGAGAGACTCGCCCCTCCCCGGCTCCCCGGGGAGCATCTCGAGGGACTGCTTATTCGTGCGGAGCGCGGCAATAAACCGGCATCCCGAACTCGGATCCCCTCCAACCCCCCCCCTCCCCTGAAGTTTTTGCCTGAACTTCCAATCACTCATCTCCTTGGAAATAAAAGTTTGACCCAAATCGATTATTTGCGCGAGAGCCGGATTGGGCTTTAAAGTCTCGAAACAAAGCTGCGAAATTATGGGCTGGATCCCGCCCTGTTTCAAATTTTCTTATGGAAATTCCATATGGAAATTCCATATGGAATCTCCATATGGAAT
Source organism: Ceratoteleas bidentatus (assembly GCA_022817645.1). NCBI lineage: Eukaryota > Metazoa > Arthropoda > Insecta > Hymenoptera > Scelionidae > Ceratoteleas > Ceratoteleas bidentatus. Next base: position 23,358 of record JABFPB010001751.1, read on the forward strand.
CTCCATACAGAAGTGTACTGAATTATCACTACTCATAACTGCATAACTTGATAGTCTAGTGGTTAGCATATTTGACTATTA
>JABFPB010001752.1:0-23440 GCA_022817645.1 Ceratoteleas bidentatus
GTAAATACTTTAAGCACTTTTATTATTAATTTCTTCATTGAAGTGTAAGCCGATGGAAACACCTCTTATTATAAGGACTCTCTAGTCACAATACTACCTTCAACTATGAGACTAGCCTGATTTGTCTTTCTTTATACTTTCTTTATGTGAACTTATTTTTTATGTTAACAGTTGATTTTTAAAATAGTTAAGTGTAAAATACCAGTCACAAACCATAACACGTAATAACCATACTCAAAGTCATAATCAGAAACTCTATTATCTCTTCCAATGCAGAAAGGTGTCATTTCAGCTCATCTAAATCACTGGGCCGAAATGACACCTTTTTGAAATGGTACCTTCTTCCTCCTAGGCGTCGAAATTGTAGATTTAAATTAGTTCTCTCATAACGCACGAAATTTCTAAAATTATTAAAACGAATGTACCTACTACTCACTTGGAGACATTTGTAACCTTTACTAGAACATATTAGAAAATGTGACAAAATGCATTTTCTCTTAATTACTAAAGTGTTTGTAACTGTTACCAACGAATTTGGATACATTATTTCGGAACTTCTATTGTAATTATTGTAACAGTTGCGTAAACTCTAGTAATGAAGGAAAAATTCATTTTGTCGTATTTTTCTAGTAACGGTTACCAGAAATTTCTCTCCGCGAGGGTAGTATCTGTAATCTGATAAATAGTAATTCATAAATATATTCCAAACAGTGATTAAAAATAATCGACGTGTACTTTTACATACATTTTAAAAAGTTTAATCTCTATTTTAACTCTTTTATTGCGCGTTCTCAATTTTGCTGCACTGCAACATTTTTTATTTCAATTAATCTTCATCTACAGAAAACGACCATCAAATTCGTTCACCAAAACAAAGTCATAATTTGCATAAAACATTCCGCAATCCTTGCTACGTTGCAACGTCCTTAATTACCTCTCCCCAGGAAAAAAAAACTATTTACCCCGCGCCCGGGCGCAAAAACTCCCACAACCTTTTTAGCGGCTCTGAAAGGTCCGAAACATGTCCTGGCTTTATTTCGACAATATGTTCCGGCTCCTCAATAATCATGACAGTGAACGGCATTAAAGGATATTACAAAGCGGGCGACACTTGAATGCGTGTCGAAGGGTCGATTCTTCAAAAGAGCATCTGAGTCGGAGAGCAGCGTAAGCCCGGCGTTATTATGCGCGCGCCCTCTGCCCCCTCTCCGCGCTTCTCTCGCTCTCTCTCGCTTTTTTCGTCTCGCGCTTCGATCTCGGCTTTCATTCGACAACGACCACAATTGACAATTCTATTTATCGCCTTTGGTACACGGGACCCTAATACGTGTGTTCAGCCAGCAGTAATATACCTAAGGTTTTTCAAGGGTGCGCGCGGCTTATTGTCACGTGAATGCCACTCGACGGAGAAAAGTGAAAATCCGACGTTCTCGAAGACGTCTAGCGAATTTCACACGTCATTACGCCCGCTCGCGCGTGTTTACCCGAGAGTTGGCTTTTAATTAAAATGGATAAAGGAGGGGGGAGTGCGGGCGAGGCTGAGGGAGGCTATCTTTTGATCAAGAATGTTTTATTTTAAAGCTTATAATATTTTGTACAAAATTAACCTTGGTAAAGGGTCCTTTTCCGAAAAGTTCCAAATTCCAGATAGAAGTTAAAATCAAATAGAAACAAAAAAAGAAGATAAATCTACATTGAAAAAATATTGACTAGTTTTGAGTAGATTCAAGCTTTTTGGAGTTGAAAAGGTCACAACTCAGTATAGAAATTGAATCTACTCGGAACAAAAATCCAGAGTAGTTTCACCTCTAAATTTAGAGTTATTTCCACTGTAATATCAACTCTAAATTGATTCAGACCAGCTCTAAATCGATTTTTTTCAACTTTCGAAAAACATCTATAGTAACACAGTAAAAAGCAGGCATTAAGACACACGAAAAAGCGTCTTAATTCGTGAAAAATGTCTTAAATTAAGACGTAATATGTCTTATTTTAAGACACTTTTGTAAGACGTCTTAAAAATGTCTACAAAAAGTGTCTGAAATTAAGACACTTGTTTTAGCGGTGAACTTAATATATTAGTTGTAAGGTAAAACAACTGTAAAAACCTATTTATAAATATTTATAAATAGATAAAACCTATAAATAAATATTTTTTTAAAATACAGACATTTATTGCCAGTTTATCGATTTAAAAGGGATATATTTTAAAATAAAATTATTTTCCAAAATACCATTATGAATACATGTCCTAAAAATGTAATATACATTTATAAAAGTCGTAGTACTAAAAAATCAATGTACAATAATCGTAACGAAAACTGCACATTATGCTTTTTCGAATATTAGCTTTCTATGCAAAGAAATGACTGGAGAAATTATGATTCACATTCAGATAACTGATTTATTCACACGTGATGTTATCATATATACGACGTCATTGCTTCGCTCAATATATGCTGACTGCAGACAAAATGTAACTATTTCTGTCCTACAACCAATTTTATTCTTGAAAACATATTTTAAATTGTAATTTTTATTTGCGAGGCGGAGACTTATTATCACATAACATACACTTCATTTAGCAATTGTTGTTCTGAAATCTCAATTTTCAATAAATTGTCTCAACATCATTTATCAAATTTGATCTCATCAAACGATTTTTTTTCTTTTTTTCTTTCTTTTGATTTTTTTAAACATTTCATTTTGCAATAGTTCTCATTATTACTGTTTTGATATATTTAATATAAAACACCTATTATTTTTTACATATCTTTTGTATATAAATAAAAACAATTTGTTGTTTAAAACGGATGAAAGTAACTTCTCATCTTCATACGAATCAGAAAAATCAAAGTATCGGAAAATGCCTCTGCCGATTACTTTCATTAGCCGTAATACTTTTTCTGCTTATTTTGCGTATAATTATTATATGCGAATCTGCGCACAAAAACGGGATGGTTAGAATAACTATATGGCCAGTCACTGTGACCGTCACCGCCCAAATTAAAGACTCATAAACACGCGATTAAAATTAGTCTTCTTAATGACCTCTTTGATATGTAAATCAATGTGAATTCGAGATGAACACCGTCGCGCTGCACGTCACGAATTAGTGCCCATTTTAAGATTGCGAAATTTTCGACACGTGCAATTTGATAAATTGAAAGCCGACAAATGACAACTTATTTCATCGATAATAAGTTGTATCGCTGTCCGATTCCTTTTCTTAAACACAATTTTTTAATACTTTTAATTTTTAAATAACGCCAATTTTTGTTAATGTCGAATACTGGATTTAGCAATAATTTTGCAATATACAATATAATAATAATTTAATTTGTTAAAGATAGTTTAACTTTTTATTACTTTTAATTTCGGTTAAAAAATGTAGTACATTTCTTTGAAAAGTGTAAAACGTAATTCAATTTAAAAAAATAACGGCGTAATCTCGGCGTCTTATCAGTAACTTTGTGTCAGGTGAGTTTTGTGGGAAAATGCCGAATGCAGGGTTTCTGGAGCTCAAGTTTCGCTGACACGTAAGTCGGCCGATTTATCTGTAGGTAAGTAGTGTCTCGTCAGATAAATGTGGAAGTAATCAAAAATAATAAGTCGACAGTAAAAGTCAGATATCCTGATGCAAGCTCGTAAATTGACAATTAAATACGTCGCCGTTTTAAATTAAATAGCCAAGTATATTTGTAACAAAAAAGTTTATTTTATCCAACTTCAAAAATTTCATCGAAAATTAAATTACATATTTAGTCCAAACTTGTGATCAAAATAAACATTGTATAGAAAATAGAAAACTCAACAAGTGCGAAACTAATATTCTAAATTGAAAATGTGATATTTCCCAAAATTAAGGCGATTCCTCAAGTTTGAAGTACCGGAGTTCGTGTCTTTTTGATTTATTATTCAGAAGTTTATTTCAAATATTCTTTGGTAATACGAAATTACATTCCATGAAAATTATTTCATTTTTGTCAGATCACAATTATGAATAAAAGTGAATTATTGTTCATGGAATGTATCTTCCCATTACCCAAGAATCTGTGGGTTATAATTAAAAGATGTAAAAAATAAATTTCTGAATAATTAAAAAAATATTGAACATCACGATATGTAAAACTTTAATTCTCCCAAAATGAAACTTGTTAATAACATAAGTGTGTTCACTTTGATTAAAACAAAATATCAGTTATAATGTTACTATTATTTGGATCTCAAGTTTTTGTAACCACCATGTATTTTAATTTTAAAAAAATTCAATCGACGTAAATTTTAAACTATGATAATTCATCATCGACCTGATAGTTAAAGCTTATTAATATTACTCTACGTGTTAATTTTGAAATGTCGTCATGATGTGACTTTTCATTATAATTATTTTAGGAAAAATTTATTTTAAATAATTTATATCGAATGTAATATTTAAATTGATGAAAAGTAATAATTATAAAAAACTGAAACACAAATTGGCAAATAATTCTGAAATCACCCTTAAAGATATCTTTTGTTCCGTAATCATACTTGTTGAAATCAGTGCCACTTCCCCTAACCGAAGTGGCACTTGGACCGCGTGATACTCCGGAATATCAACCATAACTGGTTACACCCTAATAAACCCCATGAATAGCAGACCCTTATACCGGCGTATCTATCAAAGATCGTCATAATTGGCGACATATTCGTCGCATCGACTCATCAAATCGCCGAAGCGAGATGTTAAGGGTTTTGTGCGCGTCTGTCAACTAATAAGCACATGCTGAGATTGCAGTCGTGCAACATAATTAGCCGTCACCATAAATCTGCAACTGCGCGAATAATTGAATTCGTTATTTCGACTGATTCGATTATTCCGGTTTGTCAAATGGTTTCGTTTATTTGCGGTGACATTCGTGTACTTTATCACTAGACTGCGGATTATATGCAAATACATATTTTTAATTGAACACAATACGTTGTATTGTTATATAAGTTTTATGCTACTCACGTTAGAAACATGCATATCTTTTTTCATGTTTTGCATATTTTTTAGATATTTTTTACATATTGCATATTTTTTCATATTTGTGCATATTTTTCATCATTTTGAATAGAAATTTGCAAGGTCCGGTACATCATTAAAAAAATCAATTCTCCAACTGAAAGGCAATTTTTCACCGAAATCTAGGCTTCTCTGCTTAAAATAAAAAGTTTCATGTTGCCCAGTCTATTTATCACCTTTCTTTCTCAGATTATAACTGATAATAATAGGTCCAAAAAATAATGTTTGTGAAATTTAAATTATATTAATTTAATTTATTCGTGGGGTTTATATAACGTGCGATTTAATTTAATTTTAAAAAAATGACCCAGGCAGAAAAATACAATAGGCCCGACTCTGGGCCAAGTCAGTAAATCCGGCCGCCGACTTTGGCATAACTCCGGCATGAAACGCGGGTGGACTGTGGGCCGACCTCAGCTGCCGACACTACGGCAAAGAGTCTCGGCCGAAGCCCGGCGCCCATGCTCGGTCCAAGTCCCGCGACCAAGCGTTAAAAGTTTGTATTTATAATTTGTTCAAGTATTGTTGTAAAAAAAAGTCGAATTGGTTTTGTTTTGAACTGACTTGGATCAAATGAACCCTTCAGTAGAAATAAGCTTTTTACGTTGGAAAAGAAGAAATGATCTGATGGGATATAAAAATGGACGACTATAAATGTGAATTCTGAATGCATTATGTTTCCTTACTTAATTCTAAGTATAGAAATGTTGTAATTGATTTCCCTAAGGTATATTAAATTATGTCAGTACATTGAAAATGTACGAACATAATACAAATGTATGATGTAATTGTTATAGAAATGTATGACTGTATTACATTTTCAACTGTACTAAGTGACTGTATAAAATGAATAATGAAAAACCTTTTGGAAGTGTAATTTCCAAAACTTGCACTGTAAAAAAAGGTCTTCAGATTTTACACAATTTGAGTTTGTACTATGCACTCTGTGAGTAAAATTTACTCAAAACTGAGTAAATTTTTCACAATTTGAGTTTGTACTATGCACTCTAAGAATAAACTCAAATTGTGTAAAATCGGTAGACCTTTTTTACAGTGTAAAAGAGTTTGCCCAGGCAAAATCTGAAAAATTAGTTTCAGCTTCATTTCTCAACCTTCACATTTCCAACTTCTCAACCATTCACGGCGATTCCTCTAGCTTTCGATCGTTTTCCGCCCGATCTCGATCCAAACCACCTAGAACCCGTTTCGTCTATTTCCACGCAGAGCTTCCCCGACCCCATCGCGTCCTCGAAAAGTCGCGATCCCTCGTGGGAACCTGCACTGCGCCGTCAGGCTGTTCCTCTGCATCCGCACTCGCTCCTCAAGCGTGCCGCTGATGGTCTCATTAAGTTGGCGGTGCGCGTGCACCGTCTCCCTGGCGACGACGGCCTCCTGGCCCCGGGTGATTCTCATGGCCCGGTCGGCGTGCGCCTAATTCATATTCAAACCCTAATCACGGCGCGGCGCGCAACTTCAGCCCGCGTTATAACTCACTCGCGGCCGAGCGGCAGCGCGCGCTCGCATGTATCACGCGCAAAGCCAGCGGGCGAAATTTATGCGGACACCGCGTCGTCCCCGGGACAGCTCACTTTACGCTGATCCTCTTATCCCGGGGAGCCGGCGCGCACGAATGACACGCATCGCGTCCGCCGGGAGCCCCGCGGCGACGACGCTCCCCAAGACAGCGCGAGATGTCGTCCTGAGATAAGCCGGGAACGGACGACCGACGAATTTTCAGGCCGATCGCCACTCGGACGCGCGTCAGGCCGCATTAGTGCGCGCGGCAGAGACGTAAACATTTTTTTAGGCGCCGATCGGGCGAATGCTCAGAACGTGAGACGTCTGGGAAAAATTTGCGGAATGCGGAGTCCCATGTCGAAAAGGGAATGATAATCGAGTAAACAGAATTCGTCATGCGTTTCTGTTTTTCGTTATCGCTTTCTCGAGTTCGTGCGAGTCTGCTTGACGTGGTGTATGATTATCGGGGGAGGGAGAGAGTTAGAGATGTGCCGACGTTAAATGGTGGTTGGATGAGTGTCAAATGAATGTTAAAGGTGGCAGTGTTATGACTATACTGACGGTGGGATTCTGGTAAAATGAGGAAAAATTTTGTTTACAACAAAAATTCATGTAAGAGCGACAGGATTCGATGTGTGTGTATGACTTATAGCGGAAGACGAATAGCGGAAAGTGATTTTCTTATTGGTCAATGTATCAGTCAGATGGCTTATATACTTGCTTGTTAAGAGGGTTAGATAGTCTGAATCACAGACAGTGGGGTAAATAGATATATGGTAAAATTAACAAAATTTCACTGTATTCAATGTTATTTGTTTATTCATTGATGTTCGAAGTTCACTGATTTGGAAAACTAGGATTTCGTAGAACATTCCAAGCATTTCGAAGAATATGTATTTTATCACTTAAAAAGAGCAATATTTAAACTCAATGAAAGTAAGGTTTCGTGCATTTTCTTCAACTTTGTATGGAAACTGCACTTTACCAAACAAGTGTAGAAATAAAATATTTTATTATAAGTCTATTATTTTGTCCACAAATGTAAACATCTCTGAATAGATAAATATTAAAAAATGTTTGTTTTTTTATCATTCATAACTCAATTTTATTATTACCTCTGCAATTAAAATGTCTTGCTGTGACATCACGGCATGCAAAATACCGGTCATTTGCAGATTATTTATTCCAAAATACGGGTAATGAATTGTTTCATGCTGTCAAAATATTATGGCGCATAATCACAAAAAGAGACATTAATACCTTAATATATGTCAAACTATTATTGGTTCAGATACAGAACGTCAACAAAGTAACATTAATTTTAATCTGTAATTTTGATGAATAACCTGTTAGTCAGTAATCGAATGCGTATATAATAATCGAAACATTATTATATACGCATTGGGAATAAAGTGACTTTATTCCTAATGCTTTATAATAATGTTTCGAAAATAACCTTGTACAAACCCTCTATGCTGAACCGTTTTTCTAGTGACAAATGATGAAAATAAATCACGGTTAACGTGCAAATATTGCATTTAGATTTTGTGCTATATTTTCAGTGGGAATCTTTTTCCCTTCAAAAAATATTTAACTGGTTATATTTTGTCGCACTTACTCAAAACGTTCTTCAACGTCTTTTCCATTCTCTAATTGAAAATGCACATACAAATATATAAATTTCCGGACTTATTTTTCCTCAAAACCATCTAGTCACAGAATGCCGACCAAAATATCGATTGGAATATTCAGTATTCGCCATGAGAGAAGTAAAAATCACTAATCCACTGATTATTCACGCTCTCTGAAAACCCTCTATTCACCATGAGGGAACATTCTTTTATCCTTTCATAATAAAAGAATGTTCCATTCAATTTTTGTGCATCGTTTACTTTCATAACCATGCAACCGAAATTGCCATTTCATAGACTGTAATTTTTACACTGCACATTTATTCACCCCGATCGCAACTATCGTTTCTAGCGTGCTGCATTTTTGAACACATTAACCAGATTCGTTACGAATACACTGTAGTGTGTTAAGCAGGCCATTTTTAAGACTGCAATGCAACTGGCAGACGCGAGTTTCTCTGTCCGTGACGTTCGGAGCATTCGTTACGGATTGTGTGTTTTCGTCCGATTTTTCGGACGAGGAAGGGGTTTAGCGAGCAAATGAACGGAGACGTAAATTATGACGAGCGTGTTTACGCGCGATCCATTATTTATCGGCGAAAAGCGTAGCTCGGGCGAGCGATTTTTCATGCGTCAGCCGCGTGTCTCATAATGATAAGGGCTTGTCTCATTTGCATTGCGGGACAGCAACGTGATATCGGATCAGATAGGGGCTGCCACTTTTTCTGGCGAGCGTAAAACCACGCCACTCGCGCGCGGCAATTACCGTGTATATTATTCGACGTAACAGCAATAACTCGGCCGGGCGGGTGTAACTTACACGTAATTATGTTAATAATCGCGCCCTTTTTTCACCGAACACAATTACGTGCGAGCCGTAAATCCTCATCGACAGTTGCAGCCGTAAATAGCGAAGAGTTATAAAGTGTAAGGAGCATTGTAATTGAATTGCTTTGTAAGGCAATTTTCAGATCGAGTCCCGCGTAAGCTAACGTTTTTTAATGCTAAATCCAGCAATAAACAATCTTTGCGCTGCACGCGCTAGTGTATGTTATTACAAGAACGAATTGATCAAAGGATTAAGCTGCCAGTTAAATCATACAATTCAGTAACTCGGATATCCTGTGAATCGCGTGTTTAAGCTTTTTCGCTTTTGCACTCGCGCGGACTTTGCAATTCCCAATTATCTAAGCGAGTAAAAGTCGTAGCGTTGGTTTTGATTGAATTAAATGTGAAATACGGTTATTGGGTTATGTATTTGACGGATCGCTGCAACGTGTTTTTGCGTGATCGGGAAATCTAATTAGTTTTTAATTAATTGCAAACGGGATTTTTTGGATGACTGTAGTCAATGCGGCGTTTGCTCTCGAAATTAATTGACTCTGCGAAAGTGGTTACGCGTTTTTATTATAAAGATGAATTGAACGAATGAAAAAATCTTTTGTAACACTGAAACTCGGTTTTTTACATAATATGATAAGTGGGAATATCGTAACTGTAACCATAGGCATTTTATTTCAAATATTATGAAATTCGAGCTATTTATGTGAAATATGATAGAAATTCAATAAATGTTCGTAGTTACAGATCACGTCGAATTTAGCTTACTTGAAAAAGTGAAGTACGATGTATATGTTATAATTTTAATTTTAATTTATGCTTAATCAAATTAAATCAATAACTCACACTTACTTTGCTGGCAATTCTCAGTTATTGACCATCAAAATTAAATATATATAAGCCATGTGTGGAAACGTCGAAGCTATATATAGAGATATATTAACTACCTCTTTATATAGATAAGTAAAAAAAACTAACTTATAATAAAATGTATAACATCATATGTAAAACATGAAACCCACATACAATACAGATTATTTATTTTTGTTATCATCGGTTGTTATAACTATTTATGTCACTAATTTTTATCTACATTTTACAACATCATATAGATATTTAACTACCGTAAACAGGCATGCTCATCATATATGTAAACCATATGTTAGATTTTCATATACGGGATGTATAATATACATCATGTTTCATTCCGACTATGGTTCTACGACCCACAAAATTTCCAGTAATTTAACTCTCTTACCAAAATCAATTCCCCACCTATACTTCATTTCCCAAAAGGAAGTTTCCATTCGATTACACGATATTAACAACTACTTAACAAAACCCTCACTTCTACCCCCATCACTTCTTAACAAATATGAGAAAAAAAACTGCCATTTGCTAACTAGAACAACTCCACAAAGCGAGCAAGCTCCGAAAAAACTCGAGGCAGAAATCCATAAAGAGTCAATTTGTCAGCAGTGAAAAAAAAGCGCCGCGTACGTCGTTTATTTTGAATGTGCACGAGCGAGTGTCGCGCGATATCGCAAACTTTTCATCTCACGTACACGTGCATTATATTTCAGAGCATTCGATAAAGGCGCTGTTTCGTTCATTGCAGGTATATTTACGGTGATGTGTTACAATGTGTTAAGCGACAAGTACGCTACGCGACAGATGTATGGCTACTGTCCAAGCTGGGCGCTGGACTGGGAATATCGAAAAAAGGGCATCCTGGATGAAATACGGCACTACGCGGCGGACATTATCAGCCTGCAGGAGGTCGAGACGGACCAATTTTATAACTTCTTTCTGCCGGAGCTGAAGCATGACGGCTACGATGGAATTTTCTCGCCCAAGTCTCGCGCCAAGACGATGGCAGAGAATGATCGCAAATACGTGGACGGATGCGCCATCTTTTTTCGGACCGCCAAGTGAGTGAACGTTTTCCTATATTCAGAGCTGCAGCCACTCTCGGCGCGCCGGAAGCCGGCCGCGCGAAGCCAAAGATTACGGGTTACGTGTTTCTGTCAACCCGATTGTCGAGTATCGATCGCACGTCGACGCGATATCGCGCGGTTCACAGTCCGAGCGAATTAATGCCGGGTTATTTTAAAAACGACTTCGACAGATGCATGATTAGGGAGATGCCGTTCGGACGATAGTGCATCGGTCGGAGAGGAAGTGCATGTTTGCAGGGGGATTTATCACGTCTGGGAGTCGAGGTTCTGATGTTTTTTGTGCACTGCGTGAAGGTGAAATTATCGGGTATGAATGTGACGAGGGTTTGATAAGCAGAAGGGGGAGCGAGAAAAGCTATTTTGGGATCAAGTAGTTCGTGGAAGGATGCGAGATATGAAAGTGTTTGAAAGGCAAAGTCTTGATGAGTTTTGCAATGATTGGTTTATAGGTAGAAAAAGCTTTTGATTTATTGCAGAGAAGGGATTTGATAGAATCTAATTTTAATTGAGTATATTATAAGCTGAGGATGTTATGGTAGTTTGTATAATTATAGGAAAAGATTTCCGAGAGAAAAATGGAAAATAGGTAGAAATCATGATGGAAATAAATTATAATCACTATGATACGAGCTGAGTCATTTTATAGCGAGAAAAATGGGTTTGTAAATATTTTTAGAAGTAATATTGCACTACTACACGTCATTTTGAGAATATCCTGGTGAAAAAAATCAATCTGGATTCGGTCTGGCGACATATATTGTTGCCGAATTGCATCCAGACTGTTTCCAGACTCATTTCAACCGATTAAGCATTTATGGGTGCAATGGACCCGAGCTCTTTTATTTTATATAATTATTTCCTCTACGTTTTTGACGGTATACACAATCATGAAAAAAAATAAAATTTTTCAAAATATTCGGAATACGAACATGTAGCAGGAAAGTCAACAAATAAATAATGTGTAAGGTAGAAACAATTATATGAGTACATATTCAGCAATAAACGTTCGTTTTTTATTTTTTTTTAAATTCGTAACTATGTGAAAAAACTTTGAATTATGACAAAAAATGTAGAAATGATAAATATATCCCCAACTAACTACCACTTACAACCTCTTCAGCCGGAAATTCTATCAAATTCTACATCTCATTTTTCTTACTGTAGTCAATACGAAATTCAATCTGAACAAAAAAGCGGCCATATCTTTTCGGGTGTTTCTGAGTCAATATCCTCAATATCAGGGGTAAATCTCGCCGAGCAACAATCAAACACACTTCCTGCAAATACCCGTTTTATCATTCGCAACCGTGTGCTTCTCCTCGTTGCAAATATCGCGTTACGATGTAACCCTACCACGTAGCACGCTACCTCCCGCACGAACGGGTGTATTAATTAGTCATGGGAATTTGCGAACGTCAATTCCGGATTCAAATGTCGTCTTTGCCAAACGACACGAGTATCAAGCGACGTTCCCGGGAATGTTCGCGAAATTCGCGGATAATTCGTCGCGGCATAAAATAACGGCACGCAACACCGACAACGACGCCCTGAAATGTAAAATCGGCGGCAAAATGTATCAACTGTTTCGTTTATCGTAATTTTATTGCGGTGGCTGGAATGAAATAGTTGCATTCCTGAATTCACGAGGTCGATATCAAATTTTTGCGCGAATAATCATTTAATTTCGCTGCAGCGCCGTGCAAAAACGAGCTAACGATATTTAATAAAATAGCGTTCGCCGGTATAACGTCCCAAGTAGATACTAATGCATTTTTTGTGTCGCGGGATCGGCATGCATATAAAAACGTAGATGAACCATAATGAATAAACCACGTTATCCGCGGCTGCTACGCTCAACAGTAATCCGCGGACAGTTATCTTTAACTCACCGTGCGATTTCAGAACGGAGTATCAAGTGCATAATTACGCGAACGTATCCCGACTCGTACGATCTTCGAGGAGGAAGTCGGTTATTGAAATGTCTTGAACCCAAGGTGATATATGACTCGAAACCTTTTGAAAGGGGCCACGGAATGATCGATGTCATCAATGAGCTCGAAATTCTATGGCTTGTAAAATGTGATTCTAATATTTAGAAAGACTTCGGTAAGGAGAATAGTTCTGAAAATGTACATCTGAATCAGGAGCCATAAATATAAAAATGCCGCGTGCGATACGACAGTTCAAAAGTATATACCGGAACTGACGTACTGCGGGAGATTTCAGAAGTTGGAAAAGATTTGAACCGGAAAACTGGGATCAAGAGTTATGAATTTCGTATTTTACAATACAGCGTTTCCAATTACACGTGCGTTGATCTGTGACGTAAGGTTTAATTATGCCCGAGACGTAGTAAAAGCAGGGGCAATTAGTTTAGTAATTAGTCCAAATTAAGCGAAGCAATTTCGTATTTATTAATTAACAATCGTATCAATTGAGTAAATGCCGCAATAAACAAACGCTCGCTTTGCGTTAATTAAAATAAACTAAACTCAAGTTTCAATTTACATTCCGCAAAACTGTGTCCCAACCAGACTGACCGAATTACTATAACCAATCGGTCGCGGCAATTATTTGTGTCTAATTCAGGCGAAATTCGAGCAGACCGACATGTCGCGCTGACCAGACATTTCTCGCTCGGTTACAGCTCGCTCGCATTAAGCTACATATTTGCTGTAAATAATTTTGAGCGTCAATTAAAACGCGACTCGTAAGGTCGTTATCTGCCCGGTCGAACGTTTATCAAAGTAATCGCGGGATTTCGCAACTTAGCTGCTTGCGACGTTTTGCGTCGCAATGAACGAAACAAAATTTAATGAATGTTTAAGATCATAAAACTAGTTAAAATTTGTTCATTAGTGTCGAATCAGTAGATTATTCACGAAAGCAAAAAATCGATAATCTAAAACATAAATGTTCTACCTCAAAACATTTCGAAGTGTACATTCATAGTAAATTTATTAAATAAGAAATTTCATAAGCGATTTCTTCCTCTATATATCCGAAAATCGGCGGCGTTAACTCCCGTTCGCTTTATCGACGCGACACGTCTCGTCAGGCGCGTTCATTTCAATATCGCCCGGTCATTTTAATCTATTTCGCAACATTTGTTCACGAGTGTCCCGCAGCTATCTATCGTCAAAAAGCAATTATCGTGATGTATGTAAGTGCAATACTGTGTATGCGACTTGCATTCAAGCGACTCGGCTATCTCGGCCGGAATGGCCGCGCTCATGTCGATATGACTTATGCGCCATTGTGCGTTATTTAATGTCACATGCGGGTGATTCCTCGCTAGGCAAATACCCTAATGATACGATTGTCCGCTGTAACGTCCGTTGTAATTGGACGGTGATTGCGCGTGTCGTTTGTTTACGTTCGTTCGACGTCGCGACGTTATTTATCGATTATCGACGGCATAATTGTTCGCAGCAATGAACGCGTCAGAGCGCGCGATCCCCCGCGGCGACAAAACGATGGCTCTTTTTCGCCGGAAAAGCGGTAATGTTTTCGCGCGCGCCTGCTTTGACAATTGGAACGGAATTGTTTAATTTTGCGCGAGCAAACGGGCTCGCGATTCGTGATGGACATAAAATCAACTGAATGTAATTTCCGTCTTGGGCTTTTCAAGTCGTTTTTCATTTTATCGCTTCACGGCGCGGGGCAAAGGTTGGCCGCCGCGATCAAGCAGCCGTTTTCATTGTACTTCGTTTAGTTTTATTGTCGAGTTTGCCATTATAATCGCGGTATCAGAAAATTAAACGAACGAAAGAACGGAGGAAATGGTTCTTCAGGCAAGACGATTCGTTTTGCATCTGGCCTCGAAATGACGAATTAAGCTGATGTTGAAAGTCTAGTGCAACGGAGTTAGTGTATTTTTTAATAAAAAACAATAAAGCATTAAAAAATCGATCATAGGGAGATTTTGTACTTTTGGGAGAATGTAATGAAATTTTGAAAGATAACATTCAACAAGAATTTCAGTTTATTTTGGAAACTACAATTTTTGCAACATCGAAAACTAGTTTACTTTTTATGATTTCAGTTAAGATTAAAAGATTGATTTTTTCTGATGGGAATGTATGAAAAAAGGTAAACAAATCTCACTATGATCTTTGAATTTGAGATTAGTTATTTGCTAGATACTTGGTTTTCAGTAGAAATACAAAAATACGCATATCGAATGATTAAGAGCGAAATGAATACAGTTAATATTTTTATTTCTAAAAAAGAATCTTTTTCCGTGCATTGCACTGAAAACTAAATGGTTTTAAAACGATTTAGTTTTATAACGAAACTAAAAAGCTATGGATTGTCCATTCGCAGTACTGCAAAGCATATTACGCCCATATTATGCCATCTCATTCAGTTTTGTTCCCATAATATTGTAAATGCATCCAAATTTTTAGTTGGATGCAAACTTTAATTAATTTTCGATCAAACGGAATATTTAATCGAAAATTAAATATTCCGTTACATGAGCAATATGTTTAGTTCGCATAAATAAATTTCAGTTAACTTAACTAAATCGTTTAGCTAGTTCCCTTCTAAATAATTAATTTCCGTGAACTCTAATGTGCCAACTAAATAGTCTTCTTAGTATGGGGATACCCTTTTTTATCTTGGTAATGTGTTGTGTAATGCATGAAAAACGATTTTGCATTGAAACGCAAAACGGCTTCGCGAAATTTCGAGCCGCAAGATTGGCAAGATAACTAACACGACTGTTCACGTTCCGCAGATTTTCTTTATTGAAGGAGCATTTAGTGGAATTCAATCAATTAGCGATGGCGAATGCAGAAGGATCGGATAACATGTTAAACAGAGTAATGCCAAAAGATAATATTGGTTTAGCTGCTCTTTTAAGAACCAAGGAAGCTGCGTGGGATAATGGTGAGTTATCTTCAACATTCCGTTTTTGACGATTCTACCGTTTATCGTCGCGTTATCCCCGCTTTTCACGGTAAAGCAGTTTTTTATCGGCGATTTGCTTGTTTATGCGCGCACAGTCTAATTAATTTCTAAGTGCCTTTGATTTCCTTAGGATCGCCGTATCTAACGAAAAATTGAACATATATCTCCACGCCCATTCTAATTGCTAACGTTCTCTTAGGTTATCGAACTTAAACAAACTCGCGGCACTAAACTGCTGCGAGTCGCGATACGATTAATCCAAATTTTTTCGCTGCGTACTCTTATATTATCGCGTGATTTGTTTGAAACGATTATCAAAGACAGTTTACCACTGCAAGTGTGACCGGAGCTATCGAATGCCGAATATTTTTTTGCACTTTTGCCGATATAGAACCAACTCAGTTCGATTTGATATGTGACCAACAAATTATTTTGCCGAACGGATTTCATAAATCGCTAAGGCAAAAATGTAATCGTTCAACACCCATTTCGCGGGTGTCGAACACGAGGCTGATTCGTCAGTTTACAGCGATGTATTAATTGCGACCACGAGATTTTCTATGCAGTTTCTCGTACCGTAACCCAGTTTTATGCGCGCACAGATTGTTACACATTGAGCACGATTTATTGGTTCTCTTGTCACAATTTTCGCCGACACAGGCAATTCAAAGTCCTGATAACAGTCACGAGCAGCAATGAATCGTCGACATTACTCTCATGGCTGCTTTAATATCCGCGAATTACGTACTAGCGTTTGCCAATAAAGTGTACCATTAAAGCGTATAAACTCGATGTTCCTCACCTCTTTATAACTACAACGTAATCATTCCTCCGTCGATACCATTACACTTTTTCGTCTTATTCGGTTCCAAAACAAGTAACTTGTTTAAAATATTTTGAGATGAACGCATTTGTTGAAAAAAAATTTTATTTCGGAAAGAGATACCATACCACAAAATTTCAGAACGCCTTCTGGAGATTCGTATCTTGGTAGATGACTAAGATTAAACATTGAACTCTGTTTTAAAAAAACTGTTAGATATATTAATGTTTACTGCATATTTCTATTGTTAGGTCAATAGAACCACGTAGATACTGACAGAACACATTTGCTTTGTGTTTTTTTTATTAGTATTCAACGATGTTTCTATTTTTTTTGTCCAAAGGATGCATCTCTCAATTTAGTTTTAAACAGGATACTTCGGATTTTATTTCTAGTAGTAAGAAATGCATTTTTCAAAATTCAACTCTATTTTACTTATAGAAATTAATGTATTTGATTTTGAAATCTGTGCATTCCTCCGTCAGTTTCATGTGGCGAGTCCCAACATTTCAAAACTGAAACTAATTCAAACAATGTAAACGGTCAAATCGAAATTTGTACTGCAATTCACACAAAGTAACATTTTCTATATTTTAAAGTAGAAATAAATGTAAAAACACTTATAACAGCATAGTAAATAAAAACAAGACAAAATGACCATCTACCCTACTCAAAGATCGATTTACTTTAAGACTTGAACCATAAGACTAAAAGGTTGTTGTTTGTTTTCTATTGTAAGCGAGTACTTTTCAAAGCTTTTACGCGTCGATTGTTTCCAATTACAAGGAAACTCCTTTCCAAAGAAGAAAGGATTTATTTTAATTCACAGTAATTGTATAACGTTCGGTCAACTGCGTAACACTAATGCAACGGTAATGACAGCTCCGGTTACATCATTTTGTCCGCATGCTCGGGCTTTCGCTTCATCCCCGAAATCCCGAAATTGCGTTCAACAACGTAATTACAAAATGTCCGCGCGGTGACGTCATATCATTGCCGGCGAACGTTTAATCACACATGACTGCCGTAAAACATTGATGCACCGTGGGTCGGCGCCGTCGCTCATATTTTAATGACTAAATAAGTTTAACCTTTCAACACCTGGCCAAGTTTGCACAGATATTCTGATTGTCTAGATGCGTTGCATATTTAATTGTAGCTTTTTAATATTATGAATGAAATTTTGAAACTTATTTCCAGAGTAAAAACATTTAACAAGTATTAACAAAAAAATATATCAACGCAAAAATCAGCCGGGTTCTGAATAATTTTTGCTCATTTTTGGCTATAAACTGATGGTAATTAGGTTAAACTACGTTTTGATTACGTTTCGAATTAATTAAATCAGGATCGATTTCCAACCTAAATGATCTAAGCTTGATTGAAAACGATCTCATTTTCAGGTTGAAGGACCCTGAGAAAACTAAGTGGTAAGAAATCACCATTTAAGTGGTAAAATCTTACCACTTGAAGTGGTAAAACCTTAAATGATATATTTATTAACATTTTGTTAGTTGGTTCTTATAAAAATGGGTTAATGTTTAATGTTAATGAGTATTTAATTAAACAAATTAATTGTGTAGTAAATTTAAACTATCTAAAACTATAATTTAGCACTACTAAAAGTTTGCGGTTATGGTTCATGATTTTTCAAATTACATTTCCTAATATGATATTTATGATTCCAATCAAGTTACCTGATACTTAATAGCATTCCAGATACATTACTAGAATTTTTTAATAAAAATTGTTCATTAATACTGCACAGAGAGAAAAATCATTGATTGAAACGGTGGTTGTGCACCGTTTCAAACGATAGCACTCGCCACCGTCTCATTCGATGAGTCGCACCGTTTCAAACGGTGACGCGCATCGTTTCGAACGGTGGGACTCATCGAATGAGACGGTGGCGAGTATCATCGTTTGAAACGAGGCGCAACATCGTTTCAATCGATGATTTTTCTCTCCGTGTGTAAATGAAATATATTTTAAGTTTCCATTTCAAACAGTAAAGCTTTACCACTTGAAATGGTGAATGTTCCCATTTAAGTCGTGATTCTTACCACTTAGTTTTCTCAGGGTATAGTAAAAGAGAAATATGTTCAAATACCTATAGGGTGTTTGAACATAACACAAAACCGCAAAATATTAATTTACACATTTCAAGCAATCAGCTTAAAATCGAAAAAATTAATTTAGTTCATTTATAGTAATGTGTGTAATTTAAAACCATAAAATATGTTTGGAAGCGATGAGAAAAGTTTCCTACCGTCACCTGTTATAATGCAGAGTATGACCAGGTGACGCACGCTGTGTGTAAGTTAAAACTACGCACAGACCGATAGTAGCTAGGTGAGACTAATAATTAATGCAATTTTAATTAACGTCGTAATTTACATGAAAATAAATTTTGTAACAATTATCTTTAAAAACTATATTTATGATTTCACATGAGAATGTTTATATCGCAATTAAGAAATGTATCATTTGGCATGAATAAATAATAGGTTTCTACATCAGAAACATTGTATACTGCGTTCAGTGTCGGGTTTGCGTTCTTAAAGAAAGGTGATATCGCTCAATATAAAATGTTAAAATTTTCTTTGCAGTAAATATTAGAAATCTAAATATTATATTGATGGTTCTTACGTCGGCCCTTCTTACTGAAAACTGTGCTAATTGTCAATATTTTGGTATAAGAATGAAAAACATGACTGATACAGTTGAAACTGAAGTCAGAATGTTGCCAAGATAACAGAATTTTTTATTTCACTCCGTGAGATTCTTATGCCAGCGTTTCAAGTTGGTCTTTTTTTAAGAAAAAATGATTAATATTACTGTGCATAATTACAATTTATTTAGAATTTAGACATATTAATGTAAATTACCGTATTTTGTATTTAACTTTTCATTTTGTTTTTATAAGTACATGCGTTGCTTTCTAAGCAGGGACTAAAACCATTTTAACAAGTTTTTCTCCTCATACCGGCATTAACCTTTATGTCACTATTATTAGTATAAGTTATACCGTAAGCGAACAAAAACGAAAAAACCGATTTGGGTTTTTCCAGTGTTAAAGCAATTTTAATGCTTAGATATATACATACATTATTTAATAAACTATAAACAAATATAAACATATACGTATGGACATACATACACGTTTAAAGACATTTTTCGCCTATTAGTATTTTAACCTACTGAAGTTGGTTGCGCATTTTCGAATGACAACATGTTTACAATTTTCGAATATTTTGACCCTCTATCAAAATAAATGAAATGTATTCCGATTTCGAATTATTTCAAATAGCATGAGAAGTTTGAATGCCAAATGGGACGAAATGTTCAGAAAGCGGTATACGACCATTTCAAGCTGAATAAAAATTAAAAACCGCAAAGTTTAAATATTGTGGTAACATCTACAATGTAAGGTAAACATTTAACAAATTGTATTCAAATGATTGTTGAATAATTATGTAACAATAATTTGTAATATTTTAAAATCAATACATATAATAAAACCATTTTTGTTTACAATATTCACGAAATGTGAAAATGATAATTTCCCGCGCAGAAAATTTTAAGTCTAGTTCATGATAGCGAGCCATACTGCTGCCATCTCACTGCCAGACTACAAGTTAAGCAACAGTATGGCAATAGAGTGGCAAAGGTATGGCTTCAGTATGGCAATAGTATGTTGCCATACTGATTTGATTTGTAAAAAATCCGTGTTGTTATTGACATAATAACGGTATACATTACTTTTTTGTTATTAAATAAGGATAAATGCCAAAAAACCGAAACCGGTTTTACCGATTTTTTTCGGTTACTATAATAACCGTTATAACGTGTATCGCTAATTAATTAAGGTTATTACCGAAACCCTTGTAAACGAAACATGTGTAAATACCTATATTTAGTCTCTTTTACTAAGTTTTTTTACTTTGTTTTCCTATGATATTTTAATTCAAGTTGAACTCTGGGTGTAAATACTCAACACTCATATGTTCAAACTGTCAAAAAAAGAAAGTGGCAGACAGTGCTTTATCTAGTTTACAGATTTAACAGATTGCTGGACAATTAATAACACGTTGTACTTGTAGGAACTTGTTAATTTACCGTTCACATTTGCTTGTATTTTTACACAGACGAAGAAAATCGCCTTTACAGTATTGTAAACAATCTGAATAAACACTGATGTAACAATACATACATTAGTATACTGATTCAAATATGAGCTCTTTGTGAAAAGAAGTGGAGGGCGCGAGCCACCGACTCAAACTGTTGGGTCAAGTAACTTTGAGAGTGCAATGTTGCCTGGGCGATTACAAGTATTTTTAACAGGTTCCATGTTGCCTCGAAGTCTTAAGTGAAATATAAAATCAATGTAACATTAAATGTATAAACAATTAGCTGTCCGACATGTTTTTTCGTTCCTCACAACTCTAAACTATCCTTATCTCCTTTTGCCAGTAATGTAAATCGTCTTTCTTGTACATTTCTGGGAAAAGGGGATAGTGATAGTTTACAGCTGCACGAACGAAAAAACATGTCGGACGACTAATTGTTCATGCAGAGTGGCCGGCAGTGGAAAATGAACCCGCTACCTCCCGAATGATGACAGTGCATAGGCAAGGTATCGCTACCAACTGAGCTACTGCCTCGGTCAAAAGTTAGAAAATATTTCGTTCACAAGAAATTAAATTACAAGATAAATCATATAATACCAGTACTACAAACAGATCAACTAGTAATTGTTAAATTGCAGGAAATTGTAACACTATTAATTCGAGTGCAAAATTTTCTATATAAACCTCCGAACTCCATTACAAAAATGTAATGTATGAATGTTTTCGTATGCAAATATATTTGTTCAATTTATGTAATTCAAGAATTACAACATACAATTAGAGGAGGGTCATTTACGAAGAAAAAAGAGCGGAATCCCCTTAATAAATAAATGTTTTTAGATTTAATACTGGCATCTATTTATCGAGCACGCAACATATATGTGAAACATATATGTTGAATTGACCCAAATAGCCACATATATGTGGCGTAAAAAATAGAACAACATATATGCCGCATATATGTTTGGCTAATACATATATGTTTTTATAGGTGGCATATATGGGGCATATATGTCTCCTATATAAAATTTGTATATGGGTCAAGACGGCTCAACTACTTTCCGCAAACTTTCTCGCAAAACAGCCATACTCAAAATTTACTACGCAGCAAAAGATAGGACAAGGCAAACGTGATTCTACCGCAATTTTCAGCAACTTTTGTACATTACCGGGCGAAGCCCAACCTCGTTCGCCGGAGAATTCCGCGTTTCCTCGGGCACGGGGAATAGAGCTCGGGTGAAGGCTGCAGTACGCAGGTGGCCTCGTGGTGGTAAGAGAGCGGTTGCCCTCTTCGTCCTCCCTCGCAGGGGAAGCACTTCTCGCGATAACTCCTCCTCGCAGAACAGAGCGAATTCGCGCTCGCGCGCCAAGATATTGTAAACCATCGCAACTTTTTGACTAATACTGTGATGTGATCGGTAATTCAGGACTCTTCCTGACCACGTTGGTTTTCGGAACCAATTAGTCAAGATTGTGTCATTTTCTCTAATTAAAAATACGTCCAAAAGACTGATATGATTGTCTTGTTCAATTTCTGTTGTAAACTGAAGTCGTGGGTGGAAGTTATTTAGTAAATTTAAAGTTGTGTCTATTTTATCTTGTGGAAGACATGTTATGACGGCATATCTAAAAAAGAAGGGTATGTCGAAATATATTGTTAAGCTTCGGTTTTCAAGTTCTTCCATTAACAGATCTGCCAAGACAGGAGATAACGGGGCTCCCATGGGGGTACCAAAGGTTTGTTTATAAATTTTATTTTGAAAACTGAAAAAGGAATAACCAAATATCATCTTCAACCCGTTAAGTAATTCATTTTTTGGTAAAGTAGTGAAACTGCTAATCTCGTTCCATTTTTCTTCAATTATATTGTTGACCAACTCTAGGGGGATATTAGTGAATAATGAAGTAACATCAAATGAGATAAGTTTATAATTGTTAGGAATGTTTACGTTTTTAATATTTTCGATAAAGTCTGTACTATTTTTAATGTAACTATTCCCGTTCTCTAATTTGTGTTATAGGCTTGAAAATGACCTCGCAGACAGCGTCGAAACGTTGCCAAAAATAAAAAGGAAATGTGCCAATTTAAAAACCTTTTTCTTAACAAATCCCAAATTTGGGAACAAAATTTAGCTGAAAAAGATTTTCTCACCACCTGCAGACGACAAGGCGTCCTACCACAACATTTGGCCACATAAACATCACCTGTATGCTGGGTAACAACACCAACAAGGACAAATTTACAAGAAAAAGTCAAAACAAAAAAACCATTATTTTTACGCGAAAATAGTCCAGATGAGAATCGAGGAAATGCAATTTTAAGTTCATCAGGCATCCCAATTCTTTAAAGTTTTCCAACAATTCCTCAACTAACTGGTGGTAATTGTCATCCTTTTGATTTCCTAAAAAATTCTGCGCTACCTTCTTGAAACTTAGCCATGCTGCTTTCTCAATATCATTCATTTTTGTAATTAAAGTTTCATCTCTGAATGCCGCGCGAATTTGAGGACCATCAAAAATACCTTCTTTTAGTTTAGCATTACTTTTTTCTGGAAATTTCTCTGCCAGATATCCAA
>JABFPB010001753.1:0-23436 GCA_022817645.1 Ceratoteleas bidentatus
AGTTAACACATCAAAGGGTCCGATTCTGAAAAAAAAAAACGATTTTTTCGACCAAAAGTAAACGATTGCCCCCTTAATCGGGGTGCTTAGTCTATAATTATCATTAATTATAGACTACAATCATAACGACATTTGAGACTACAATACTAAACACACTTCCTTAGCCAATTAAGACCTAAAAATACATTTTGTCGCGTTGAAAACTCATTAAAACTCCATTTTAGTAGCGAGAACTCATCAGAACTCTTTAATTTTCGCTTAGAACTCATCAGAACTCTTTAAATTTTACTCAGAATTTATTAAAGGGTTTTCAACGCATCAAAGTGTATTTTTAAGTCGCAAAAACATTATTTCTAAATTTAAACGGGAAGAAATATTCAAAATATCATCAAGAATTCATAGAACTCTTGAAAATATCAATAAAATATCATCAGAACTAATTTTTCACAAAACTTCGGTAACGCAACTTAGGATTACTGTCTTAAGGAAGTGAATTGTGGAGTTTAGACACAAATGGCTAGAACTATTGACAATATTATGTACAAATCTTAGAACTCTTGAAACTACATCGAACAGTGTGGTCTGAACTCTTTTTTTGACGAAACATTAGTGCTGCGTGAAGTTAGCAGCTCAATTAAAAAAAACGGTATTTCTTAGTTTAAATGTTCAGAACTATTCAATGTAACGTTCCAAATTCTTAGAACTCTTTACTACCTGTTCAGAACTGTAAAAAAAGATTTTTCCCTCCCTCGACAAGAAAACATGTTGGTAGCCCTTCGAGCTACCAACATATTTTCTTGTCTCGAAAATATTATTCTTCTCGAAAATATTATTCTCGAAAATATTATACTTCACTCGTAAAAATCTAGGGATTATGTTGGTAGTCCTTCGGACTACCAACATAAACCCTAGATTTTTACTCGTGAGTAATGTACTATACCTCAACGCAGTCTCAGTGACAGACTTTCGCACGAAATTCAAATATGCGTTATTTTATATTTCTGATTTCTTATTTCCTTTCTGGATCTTCACATTAAACCCGTGTTAAAAGCTCCACTCAATTCCATAGGACGCAGAACAGAAAGGAATTGTAAGGAAATGAACGGAAATGTCTTACACGGAGAGAAAGATTGTATCAAAAAGTACTATATTTTGTAGTAAATTGTGATAAATTCCTAGTAAAAACTGCTTTCACGCAAGGTCAAATAATGCTGTAAACAAATGAACGCGCTGATTCAAACAAAAGAAAGATTGAATGCTTCGAATGTCAACAGTGCCGATTGTAAACCTCAAGATCGCGGGTTCGAGACTCTGTGTGGAAAATGTTTTTCTTTTTAAGAAATAGAATTTTCGTTTACTATAAAAATATAGTAATTTGAACTGAAAATAATACGAGAAAATTATGACGAATACATGTACGAAGTACTAAAAGAGGAAGCTTTGTCCTCGGAATGCTATAAGATATAGTAATAATTAAGACAACTTTTCTCTCCGTCTAGGACCACGAAAGTGTTGTTTCGAAATATGAAATTCAGAGTTAACTGGGTCGGTTTGCCTGAGGAATTTGGGTTCGATTGGAAACTGGAGCTGCAAAATTGTAGCAACCCGAAATTAGATAGAGCAATTTGATTGGTTCTTATTGGAATCAGAGTCGGAATTAAAAGTCATTCAGAGACGAGCAGCAATTCGGGAAACAGGACCAAGAAATTATCCTTCCAAAATGTCCGACCCGAATTAAATAGGTCGATCTGATAGGTCCTTATTGCAGGGCTTTACGTCGGACTGTCTGCGGAGTGGATGCAAATTTAACGCTTTCTCTCTGAATCGACGAAAATGGATCTGAAAATGAATATATATATACACGATATCTGTGGATGTATATATCCACTGAATATACCAATACGACCAATAGCAGACATGCGTATTACAGAAAGCATATCTCTTATTGGTCAGAATGTCAGTCACGAGATGGACGTCCTTTTTTCATCTGACTTTTGTGACTTTCTGGTGACTTTTCGCGAATTTGGCGATCGATTGGATTAGCGTCTCTCGAAACCGGCCAGTGACGTCATCGGGTTACGCAGTCGCAAATACATTATATAATAATATCGGCGAGTGTAAATGCTTCGGAACGATGTGCAAACTCATGCAAGATAGCAGAAAAGTTGACGTATTTCGGTTATATACTGATTTGTGTTGCGTCGTTCGAATGCCGTCCTCGCATTGTCTGCTCGCTATTTTTTATTAATAGAGTGCATTATGAATCGCGGCGCGGTCGCCCCCGTGGTCTCATGGATCGAGGCGAATAATAGCGTTTGAATTCGCCGGCAAAATTAGCGAGTGGCATTTTCATTGCGCTATGAATTTACGGCTACTCGAACGCGGCTGATAACCAAGTCGAGGGCAAGTCTAAATATAATGCGGACCTTGGCGGCTGTTAAAAAATTACTACGTTACTATTTTGTAATTATTGTAAAAAGGATTTAAGTGAATCATTGCTGGGTGTTTGCCTCGCGAGGTTCGTGGGGAAAGTTTCAGAAATGTAACTAAAGTTGAAGAGACGATTTAGCAGTTAGTGGAGCTTTTTGCAGTGTCTGAAAAGTGGATGAAAACCACTTTTTATCCACAGAAGGAGAACACTTGTTGTTGCAATTATCAAATTGATTAAAGCAGCTGGAATAGACTTTTGAAAACTTTTTTTCAGTTGTTGTGTTATTTTATTGCATACGATACGATTCTTCGTATGATACAATATTTCGTTTTTCCTGATAAAATCATGAAATTCTTATCGGTGGAAATATCGAATGCGTTATAAGTGCAAAGTTGACACGTGTCAATTGACGCGAGGAATATTTAGTATATGAGAAAACAATTCCTCGAACTAATTTCTGCACTTTTTGCACTATACTATATTTATCTTTCTGCAATTTAAAAACTAGATTAAGAAAAGAAAAAAATAAAATTGAACTGCGTACCGATAAATTTACGGATGCAAAATTAATAACTCAACACAAATTTCTCTTTCATCGAACTGCTTTTATTTTATTTTAATCTAAAACCAATCTCTCCCTAAAATTTTCTATTTGATGCTAGTGACGAAACAAATTTTGCCTTCTTAACTATAATTCGCAATGCAATTTCTATTATTCGATAGTCTTGATTTTCAAAATCAGCCCCAGAGTCTGTCACGGTTTGAATCTGATTTTCAGAGTAATCAATCGTGATTTTCATCCGAACTCCTGCGGAACTGCAGCAACTAGATTCCATTATCAGAAGAGATGAGTCTTCATCTTGGACTTTACGATCGCGTCCTTCGGGCTCTGACAAATAAACTTGCGTCGGAACGTGCAAGCTTTCGAATCGTTTTATTTGTCTCGCACAATAGTATATCGATCGAGTCCTGTCCCGACTCAGGGGTTGATGGCGAATACCACTTGATAATTAAGCGTTGAAGGGAAATGCGTGACCTTGCGTTTATTTACGTCCGCAAGACTTTTATTGTCGACGCTTTGTACGTATTAATTATCGCTTCAGTTATTCAGGACCAAAATAATCGTCGGCAATAACCTCAATCGCGACGCATACGTAAACACTCTCACCACTTTAACCCTTTTGAATTAAGCCTGTTATTACGGCAACTTGAAAAGTTAATATTTTATAAGTCTGTTTATCGGAATTTGATCATTATGTTCGTTAGATTTCCGTTTTAATTTAATCAAAAAAATTTGTAATTTATATAATTGGAGTTTAATTTTGGATAAACTGCAGGGAATGCGTAGGAATGTATACATTTAGATCAGATTCTTGATCAGATTTGTCTTTTGCGTCATTTTCATTTCGATTCCTTGATCCACTCACCCAATTTAAAATTGGATGACAAATTTAAATGGAATATTATTTCGCATATTATGAAGAAAAAAAAGAAAAATTGTCTGCGGGCTAAAGTTCTTCGGAGGCGGAACGGAAAAGACAAAGGCACCGTCCCGACAGATTATTTCTCGATTTCGAAGAATTTCAGTGAGGAAAACAAAAGGGTGTAGATAAAGGCACTTCCGCGCTCTCGGTGGCAATGCGGCCCACGTTCTGCAGATACCGCGCGGCAAGCATTTTTCATCTGAACGCGATTCCTGGTTTCGCCCTGTGTCGGCGAATTCCACTTTAGTTCGTATCAATAAGGGATACAGCTCGACCACGACGAAACCGTTAATTCTTATCACTTAAAAAATCTCGTTTTACATACAGAAAATGGATGTTATTCTTGTTCATTTACAGGGAGCTTGTAGACGATGAAGTGTGCAAAATTTGACAATTTTTGGAAGTCTCTTCAGTACAAAATGATATCTTGAGCAAATATGTAAATCATGAAATAAAAGCACTAGGCACACAACAATTAAAAAAAATTACCCGAAAGATTCTGAAGGGAGCAGATTTTAGAAATTTGGAACCATTTCTTATTTTTGTAATGAACCCCCTGAACGTTACATGATAGGCATACAAATGTATACCAATGCTCCAAGAGCCATTGGAAAAACGATTACTACGTGGTCTTCGCCTCTTTGTATTGATATGTAATTTCTTTAGGAGGACAGATATTCTTAAATCAATCACAACGAAATATGTAACCATATCGTTAAATATACATTAACTTATCTGATTATACTTCACGCTTGGTTGTTTCCAGTACTGTTTGACACTACATTGGACAATACAAGTATCTTTGCAGAAAGTGTCCAACCTCCCACTGCTGAGAGTTTATGTCTCTAACATATTTTTAATTATTTAATTTAATATCATAATTTATATAAAACAATTTATTTGTTTGCACTGATATTAGCGATATCACAGATATCGACGCTATCTAATCTGTTGAGTATCTAGAAACATAATTGTTAATAATTTCTCTAGTAGAAGTAGAAAAATATTTGCTATATAGGAAACATATATTCCTAATATATTCTCACTATATTTCCAATGTTTGCAATATATTTTATTTAGGGATTGGGAATATATTTTAATTTTGGAAATATATCGGGAATATTTTGAAAATATATCAGGAATATTTTGAAAATATATCAGGAATGTATTGAGAATATATTTCTCTTTTTCCTAGGGTTATTGATACTACTGAAGTTCTTTACATTTCTTTTATCTTTCTTTACTGTGTTTGCTTATATAATATATATAGCCACACTGGAAATTCCGAACTATTAAAATGTCTAAGTTGTTCAGACGTATTTGAACTTAAAGTGATTAACGGCAAACTGTTCGAACAGGGTTCATTCACGAGCCTGCAAAAAACAAACTCGTAAGATTTCAGATAAGTCTTGAAAAATAACATGGGCATGATGATAGATAGATGATAAAAGTGACTCCGACGTCGTTTTCTCAGATAACATAAATTGTTTTGGTATTTTTTCACTGGTCAGTCGACATCATAAACACCGCAATGCGTTTCACGATGCACTTCTGAATCATAGATACGCAGCAACAACGCCCAAATTATTAATAGCCTCCAATTATCAAATCGGAGGCAAAATTAATAAATCCACATATTGATGATACTTATAATCGAATGTGGGCGATTTAATCGACTTTTAATGCAACACTGGGTTCTATTTTAATCATATCTCGTGTTCTGAGATATTATCGAATTTATTAATGAACATTATATTTGAGCCTTTTGCAGAGTGGTTCCAATGAAAACAAACACATTTACTAAATTTAAATTTCTTCGGGTTAATTATGCGATATTTAAGATATACTGTCCGCGATATTCTTAATCAAGTGATGTATTGTATTTCACCCAATTTCAAGAAATGGCTTACATCATTAAAATATTGAAGACCAAATAGATAAAGACTTGATATTGCTTTGGTAAGTCATCTAATCATCAAGGTTATTACTGTGTAGTCTCACTTTAACTTTAAATCAGATTTGTCGTATTGTATCGCACGTTATAATTGGCCCAAATTTAATATTACTTACAACACCGTAAAAATAAGTGTTTTTTTCAAACATATGATGTTGTCAATTTTGAAACACTTATGAAGGCTTTAAATGTTCTCAAAAGATTTAGGGTTGGAACATTTTAAACACTTGTAAGTTCAAAATCAACGAAACAATAATCAAAAACATTCGACAAAATTTAGAGATTCACATATATAATAGTCGTTTTTTATTCGCTATGCGAAAATCGAAGGAAATTCAATGATAAAAAATCATCAATCTTAAGACTATTATTTTCAGTTTTTCCTAAACTCAAAATCTTGGATAAAATAATCTACAGATTTAAATTTGTCTCAGATCCAAGTTTAGTATGCATCTTTAGTATATGCAGTACATTTGGAAAAAGACATTTGGAATTTGGAGATTAGATATCATCATTTCTTATTTTACTATTCAATAGGCTTTTGTGTACACGACTTCTTTTGCTCAATGCAATCACTGTGCATTGAGCAAAATAGAGAAGTCCAAAAATAGAACTTCTCTTGTACAGGAAATACAAGGTAAATAATTTTTTCTGCACTTATCGATAAAAATTTGACAGATAACAGTCTTCTTCAGTTCTCAATGTACTCGTTGTCAGTTACTTTTTTCCTCAATTGTGCGATAAGCTACTAAGATAGAAACTATTGATCTGACATTTTTGTATTAACATTTTAAATGGTTTAACTAAATTCAATGTACCTATTTGTTTCAAATAAAAAGAAGATAAAAATAGGTCATCAGTTGCTGAATGCAGTTTGCTGCATTTAAAAATAAAATGATTTAAAATAAATGATTGATTAACATATTATATATTATCACATTTTAATGGTTAATTAAAATATAATGAATTCAGCGAAAATTGTACTAAAAAAGTTTTATTTTTAAAACTACCAATCTGCATTCAACGCCTGACCTATATTTATCTTTGCAATAAAATTAGTGACAATTAATTATACGTTACACGAGAATTCGAACAATTTTTTAAATTATCTTAACACGGATTTCTAACTTAATTGTTCCGCGATGTTACGCGATGTACTAAAATAGCCGCTTTCGGTATATCGCTAATGCATATCGAACTTCTATTTCTTCTTTATTTATCCAGCACTAGCCACTTTTTTAGGACATAATAATCATCTTCTGACTCTAAGACAAGACATTTAAATACTACCGTCTCTTAAAAACATGTTTCAATCAAAGTATCAAATCAATCATGTGAGGACTAAATGAGCAAAAAAGGACGTACTTTCGAACAGTCATTTATAAAAATAGTCTTTTGCAAAACATTGCAAAATAAGTACCAATCACTATCAACGAACTTGTAAATAATTGGCTTGCGAGTGTTCAGCCGGATGCTGAAAATTAAGATGAGATTGAAAATTCCAAACGCCAAGTACTTTTGCCTCGTCCATGTCTTTTTGTGCACAACATCGACAATATTCTGAGGTTACTTTATCAGCATACGAATAAAGGCGGCACAAACGATATTCGCGCGTTCCAGATTCCGTGTTCTGAATATTGTCTGCTTTGTTGGGATTCTCATGACAGTGCACGACGAAATTAACGATACCGAAGGATTTATCGAGTCTTTCGCATCTTCGGAAAGACTTTAATTCCTGGAGATTCCGTTTTATTAAGGCGAGTGTGAAGTCACGATTTTTTCGTACTTTTCCGATTTAAATGCAGAAATTTAATTGCAAAATTGGATGTCCACTTGGTTGACATAATGAATCAAGTTTTAATTATTTCTGGACTTAAATAGGAATATAAGATCTCTTTATCTGGTGTCGGGTTTTCTTAACTTATATCAGTTTGGAAGAAATGGATAAGAAACGGTCCAATTTAGCTCAAATTTTGCGGATTGGACATTTGTAAACCGCGTGGTGTAACAGGTTGTCATTTATAAAATCACAATTTTTATTTTTTTTATTCACATGGTTATTATTGTTGCATATTTATTGGCAATGAAGAAGTACCAATTGATTAATATGGAGTGATGATTTTTTTACAAACGTGTAATGAATTAATTCAAATCTAGAGACAGCGATGTCCAGATTGTGAGAGCGAGTAAGTTTGGTTGTGTTATGCCTGCAAGTAACGATTAACTAAGTAAACATAACCTGAATTCTTGACATTTTGAGATAAGTCTCAGACATTTGTCAACAATTATATTAATCACTTCATTCAGACAGACGATCAAAACATAAAGGGGTCATTAACGACATGGAACATAATAAAAAATAAGGAGACGTTGATAAAAAATGTCTGAGAAAAGAGTATCTTAATTGGGATCTTCGTTTACAGGGAGTCAGTTAAACAACACATATTTAGAAGAATAATAAAAAAAGAAATAGAACTAAATGCAATCTTTCTAAAAAACTATTTTAGAAGTCACTAGGATTAATATACTTGGATGTATGTGCTTTTTTAATGTTCAAACTCTGTCAAAATTGCTATAACAAGGATTATAATAGGGAGGATTATAGTATTACGAGATTGAATATGTATCTGTAAATACATATTCAATTGATTTGTATTTATAGGTATATGCAAATAGAAACATTCTCGGTCGATTTCTATGCTGCTTTCCTCTAGCTTTTGTATGGATCTATTCGTTTCGGATAGATTTTGTCAGCAAGGACAAAAATGTCCCAATGTAATTCAATATTAGAACGGATATACCTCGAATTTGCATATCGCTCAAATATTTTTTTTTCACTTTTTCATTCATCTTTTTTTAAATTTACATTATCTTCAATATGTTCATTCAACTTAAAAATTTAATAATTTCTTTGACATTTGTTTGTGAGTTTTTCCCAAGTTATACTCAAAGTCAATAAAGATCTATTTCAGAAACGATGTCAGTTTCAGACCGAAGAAAACCTGGCTTGATAATTTAATTTTGGCATCTAATTAAGCTTCCTGAAAAACCTTTACCGCTTTATCCGGCTGGAAATATCGGTATTTCGATCCTGCGCAGAGTCGCCGTAAACCGCAATTTTCGTTTGTTTTGCAAAAAAGCGGACTTTTTTCGCGTCTGCACAGTGATTTTAAATATACTTTTATCGCTCACATTGCGTACCGCTCGATATCTGCATTGAGTTAACAAGTGCTTATTAACGAATGATTTATATAATCTTAATAACATCGCTGATAACGCTCGTCTATTTGTGGAAACACAATTAGTTTATTTATAAAATCTTGGCAAAAACCGAAGGAAACGCTTCGAACGCGAACAACGCTCCGCACCGATGCGTTTTTTACCGCAAATTACATTATTTATGCGACCGTAATTTCCACTACGATCCCTGTACCTTAATTATCGATTTTATACGAAAAGCGCTGTTAGGCCGATCGATTTCACGGAGCTTTTTCCGTTTTATTTCCTCTCGAAACATCCTTTTTTATATTTCAACAACCATCCAACAATTTGTAAACAATTTATAACCAATTTCTGAGCTGAATTATGTTGCATCATTCGACAAAATAAAGCCTACGTGTATTTTGCATCTTACTTCTACTTCTGATCCGAAGTCTGACTAGTGCTACTGTTTGAGTGGAAAAGATTAGGGTAAACCCGACCGATTATAAAAGTAGAGTGCAGAGAAATAATAGCGACATGAGGTTCGAGTGACTTTCATAATCGAACATTGGAATACAATTTTATTTGACAAAAGATCCTAGTTACTTAGAGGAACTACTGAAAAAAACCCAACAAATGCTGTACACTTGTATCGTTGAAGTTTCTAAAAAGTTCGAACTTTGTTAAGCTCGTTAATTAAGCGTATAATGTCGGAGAAATTGATTCACCTCAATTATTTAATTGTTTTTAAATTTACTTCGAACACTCAATTGCCCTTAATTGCTCTGGACGTTTATCGCCGATTCTTATTTTGGATATTTGTTGGCCTAAGCCACGCGTATAGACAGTATGCTAATTTACGTGACAGTTTGTGTCCGTTTATACGCCGGCGAATGTCAATACGCGTATTAATTTGAGTTAACGTGAGTATTAATATGGCTTGCGGAACAATGGCATAATGCTGATATAGCACTTTTAAGGCACAATTAATTGAACGGCTCCCGTTCGGCTATTAGTTTGAAAAAGGTTGTGCAGAATTAACGTGTATATTGATAAAAATAACACTTGTATAATTAATAAATGATGTAATTACCACAAAAATGTATAGCTTTGGGATCCTTCTCTTAAACATCATTATGACAATCCGATTGCCTTAAGTGGATTTATGTATATTTCATTTAAATGTACTATTTATAAGAGGATTGCAAATTCACTGACTTCTCTGCTTAAAATATATTCATATTTCCCAATGTAATCCGACGAAATTTCGCGCAAATAATATGAAATTTTAGATTGTTTAATCGTTGTATATTAAACAGTGTTTGATGTTGATACAATATGTTTGATGTGATTTTATTTACTTGTATGTTCATCGTAAACACTCAAGACTTTCATTAAAATGCAGTTCGAAGGGGAACGCAAAGCAATGTAAACACTTTTTATTACAACGAATGAAGTGAAAATAATATGTAAACGTTCGTTTGTATGCAGACAACGTTACAAATTTCAGCAGTTTTTAGATACGTTTTTAATAATCTAAGGTTATTACTTTTTTATATTGAAAAAATACTGGTATTTCCAAAAATACTTGTGACAACTCCATTGCAATCAGTTGTAACAGTAATAACAACAAGGACAACAGCAACGAAAATAATTAGAATAATAAAATATGCAAACAGAGGCAAAATGCACCACGTTTAACTTTTCTTTCTGAAAAGTGTTATTATATTATTCCGACGGATGAAAACTACTTTTACTGTAAAAGTTAGAAAAGGAAAAATGTGCCATTTTGTACAAATTAACAGTTTGCGGGCTGCGAAATCGCGATTTGTTTTCTTTTCAGTGTTAATGAAATAAAGTGTTTGGTAAAATAAAATGAATTCCTGTAATAAAAAGCGTAGTATCCTGATAAAGGTAAAATGATTTAAATTCCTTGATTTAAATCATAACAACCCTAATAGCCTATAACCTCAAATAGGTTGGACTATCGATTGGATAAATTTTGACTATCAATTTTGCGATAGTCATATTTTTAATTATTCACAGCCCTAGTAGAAATTTCAAAGGACATACCCCATCTGAATTGGGTCCCTCATGGGCTTCTATGGGGCAAGCCCAATATCCGGCGTAACCAAATGGAGCCCATATGGGCCTATGTAGATACGTTGGGACATTTGGACGTTGATTGGCCCAAATGAGTGCCCACTACTTGGGCGTGTAACGGGGTGCCCATTGAGGACCAGTTTTGATAAACGATGGGTTTTGAAGAATTGTCAACGATGACCCTCATTGGTCCCAAGTGGGTATGCCCATGTGGGTACACGATTGGCTTTAATGGGCGTGCCCTATGGGGCATGCCCTCATGAGCCCCAAATCGGTTTTTATTACTTATCGGATGGGGCCCATTGAATGCCCAACATGTGCCCACGTTAGTCCTATATGGGTACCAAATTGGCCGTGCCACACTGGGCGAATCCTCATGGGGCCCATTCGGGTTCCATATAATTTTGCACAACTGGACGTGCCGACATGGGGCAGACTTAGAGCCCCTGTAGCCTGACCAACTAGCATTGAGAATATTTTATCTACCTCGCCTTCGGCTCGGTTCGCACGAGGAACGGATTTCCCGTTTCATCGCCCTTGGTACAAAATATATTATTTGTCAAGAAAACAAAGGGCGACATGCTCATGGAACCTCTTTCTATCATTACATGCTACCGACCACTGACGGTTCGCGACATCGGCAACATAAACGAATCGTTTATGTTGCCGATTTTGCTGAATATGCACCACCTCTTGTCTGCCTCATTGACCAAAATCCTGGTTCTACGTCTTCTCAAGCTGCATTCGAGTCAATTCTAATGTATGTTGAATTTGGCTAAAAATGAAATTATTTCTTATTTATTTCTATCCAACATTTTTTCAGAGCTATTATGTGACCACAATCCTTACCTTTTTTTGACTATTGCGATAACGTTTTCAGTTTACAGATCAAGTCTAACAACTCAGCAAGCGACTAACAACTCAGCAACATATTGGGATGAATATATTGGGGATAATATATCGAGCATATATTGTAAATACATTGGGAATATATTTTATAAATTTGTATTAGAAGAATATATTTTTCATATGGCCAACATATTTCTACTTTTACTGTGGAACAGTGCGAACTGGACACAGAGTGCACCATTTTTCATTAATAATACATCCACATTACATCACTTCTACACCCACATCGTTACCCTAAAATTACATCGGTTTCTACACCGGGATATTGAGTACACCAACATTACATAGCTTTTCCATCAATAAAAAGCTAAATTTACACTGTTTGATCATCAGTAAAACACCAACATTACATCACTTCGGCACGGAGATTTTGGTTATACCTAAATTACAGCATTCTTGCATCAGCTCTTGTGTAATTATGGTATAACATTTTTAGGGGCAGAAGTGTTTCATATACGACGTAAAATTGTGGTCTTTCAAGTGGTGTAGTTAGGTATAATAACGGTGTTAACAATTTCATCTCATATCCCAACCTGTGTCAGACCCTATTTCTGTTAAGAAATAGGCTATGTTTGACACAAGTTGGGTACCGCAAATCTCAATGGATTTTGCTCAAATTTTTTGAAAAATGTTTGGAATTACTAGGAGAACAAATTGTAAAGACAGATTTGTGATATTTATCAACAAAAAAAAGTTATGAACAATTTTTAATTTTTTATCGATTTTTCGCATGTTTCACTGGGACGTCTCCTTAAGAAAAAACCAGTGATCAGACGTTGATTTGCTGACCAGAGCGAGTAAGACTACAATCTTCCCGTATAGAAAAATATTGCAAACTGTGTACAAATTTTTCCCAATCATGTTTGCCTGCACGTTTGTCTATTTAGATACTAAGTACTTTGCACATCCTTTGTGCAAATTTTACGCAAACATGTTGTCTACACGTTTTTCTATTAGGGTTATGACTGTAGTCTTACTACGCCACAGTACAGTTCACCTTGCATCCATTTTTCACTCCGAATACCCCACGTCCCAATTTATCCAACACACCGCATTCACAAATCACCGACATCTTACCCAAAACTCTTACGAAAATCCTCACTACCCTTTCCCGCGCAATTTCGTCCACCAAAACCTCTCCCAAACCTCACCCCTCCCCTCTTCCCTCCAAACCCTCCGCGAATCGGCCCTCTCGCTCCCGGTGGCGTAATGGACGCGTCGCTCGCGCCCTCTATCCATGTGTCCGTGCCCGTGCATGTGAGCACGCGCGACGCACTCTCTTTCGCTCGCTCCACAACAATACGCCGCGCGGTTCTAAAAATAGTCGCGCGGGCGTTTCGGCCCGCGGCCGCCAGGTGGCGCGCGCGCAGTCGCGCGTGGCGCGCAAAGTCTGCCGAGCGGGGACTGCCCTCGTCCGTGGTCAGTGCGAGTCAGTCAGTCAGTTGTCGTTAGCAGCGCGCGTGATTCGCTGCGTGGCACTGGTGAAAGCCGAGCGAGGCGACCGAGGAACGCGCCCGCGCGACCATCCGAACGTGTCCCGAGGTGGCGCCGCCGCGCGTGCGACCGCCGCGAAACAAAGTGCGCGCGCGTGCCGAATTCGCAATTGCGTCGTTGCGCTCGACGATCGGCCCGATCGGACGCGATGACAGTTGTCGCGGAATGCAACGGGCAGCAGTGATCGTGCGCGCCACCGAGTTAGACGGTCCAACGGGACCGCAGTGACGTGCACTGCGACGCAGGTGCCCGGTTCACGCCAACAGCCAATTGCCGCCAAATCACAGGTAGGCGCGCAAATGGCGTCCGTTTGATCGCAATACCGATGCACGATCGGCGAGGTCCGTGCGCCGAACGGGCAGAGCAAATATGGTAGGAACAGAGACGGAGGAAGGACAACCCTGACTTATCGCGGTTGTACGCGTTTCGCAACTGTTGCGCGTTTCTCAAGAAAAGGGGCCGAAGCGACGTAGTGGAGTTGGAAGAAGTTGAGGAATTTGGTGGATGGTAGAGGAGATGAAAGGGTTGGAAGGAGGAGAGGAAGAGGGAGGATTTGGAGGAGGAGGAGAGAGGAAGAGAGAGGAGAGAGAGAGAAAGAGATGGATGAGGACGCTGACTCGGTGTCTCCACAAAAAGGGAGTCAAGTCCTGAATGCGATAACCAGTTTTTCTGCGGATCGCAGGAATCTTACATAAGACATCCTATGGGATGTAAACTGATGGTACCCTCTCCAGGAGTAACTTCTGGAAGCAGCGTTTGCGATATGGAGCAAGCGTCTACTGAAGAGAGATTATTGGGAAGATCCCACAAGTGGAAAGCAAGTGTCCAATCAAAGGCTTTGGTGGAACAGACCTGAAGCTGTCTCGAATCTCTTAGACCAGCAATCTATAAACTAGACATCACAAGGCACTTTTTTCTACTGCGAAAAGAGCCTCGAAGGTACCCTAACCATCATGGAACACCAATCATCTCGAAACATTTTGGAAACATACTCCGCAAACTAGATCACGACATAACGTGACTGTTCTGGCCAAGTGGTTAACATGAGAAACTAGATCACGAAATTCCGCAGTACGGATTCCGCGAATGTGTGTTTCCGAGGAAGCTTACGGTCGGTTTACAAGCAAACCCGCCGAAGCCAGGAAACAGGTTGCTGTGTGAAAATCGAGTTCTCTGTGGAATTGCGGGTTGAGGAATACCCTGAACATGGATCCAGTTATTTCTTTTCGCAGCGAAGGTATCCCTCGCAGCGGGTAACGTCGCGCAAAAGGCGGACGCCCCGGAAAGTAGCAAACACCTGTTGTCGTTCGGCCGTTTTGCGCCTCGGATCGCCGTCTTCGTTTCCAACCGCGGGCCAGATCGATCGATGGCGAAACCGCGACGACGATTTTAATGGCGCCGAGGACCGACAACACCCGCTCGCGTGACGCGGAAGTCAGTTCTGGGTATCGCCGAGGGCCGGCGCCTGGGCGCACTTGTCGCGCCATTTGGACTCTAACGGGACCACCGGTGCGAAAACAAGTGTTTGTTTTGGGACAGATGGAAAGCACCGGGCAGTGTTCATCAACACTGGCAACATTTGATGACTGTTTCAAAAGTGCAGCGTGAGTCTGACGAACGTTGTTTTTGCTATGGAAGTGGGAGGATTAATGTCTGCAGCACTGATTGTTTGTATCAGAACAGATATGGTGGTTGAGCCGGAGCGATATCGCGATGATACGGTGTGTCATCTGTCATTCGTGGAACTATTTTACTGATGAAAGAATTGAAACCAATGCGTAATCACCCAGACAGCCGAGGAAATACATTCGTCAGTATTGAAATCAGAGAGGATTGACATATGAGGTGGGAACATGAAGAACATAGACAGTGCTTACAGTACACGAAAGGATGACAGTTCTTTCAGTTCTCGAATTTGGAAGAAATATAAATGTTGACGTTACATCTGGAATCAGTAATTACCTTTTTTATAATATGACTTGAGGTCTAGAAGGAATATCACCAATATGAGAAACTTTACACGATCTTAGCAAGTTGTTTTAGTGTGCGATTATCGACGTTTTGGAACCATGCTGTTGGAGGTTGATAATTCTGATGTTTACTCCTCGAGAACGCAGATGCAAAGTAAACATCGGTGTCGTAATATAAGCGTACACAGTCCGTTGAGCCGACAGAGACGCAACAAGCAAACTGCATCGCGACAACTATTGTTGGTGCTTGATATGCATTTCGATGTGTCAGTGTTTTTGCTCTCCCGCGACTATGAGGATAAACACAGGCCTATAGCTGGTGGCGTTTTGAAGAATCCGGTTTGTTTCAGTGCTGGATTTCGCCCGGATCGACTGGACAAAATACAACTATCGTTTTATCGTCACCGTGGAGGAAATTTCAGCGCGATAACAAGTTAAAGAAGACCATTAAAGTGTTATCTTGACGAAAGTCATGAATACATGTGTAGAAAATAATAAGAGCGGAGATAATTCATGGACGATATCTGGTCTATTTGGTAACAGATATTGTTATTCTACATTCGTGGAGAAGCGCTCGGAATTCCCATTAATCAATCGTCAGCTCGCGCATTGTGTTTCGTTGTTCGACGATTATCTCCTAAGTCAGAAACGTGATTGGCACGAAAAATGCGGCGCAGCATTTGGAATATGAGACGAAAACATAACAGAGTTGAAATGACGAAAGTCAAATTGGTCGGCCGGTGTTACGCGGGACTTGCGTGCATTACTGCGACGCCCCAGCAATATTATGACAGAATGAAAAATTGCGATAACGATAAGAAAGTAGCTTAGAGATCATAAGTACATACGATACTGCGCGACAAGTCAGATAGAAATCGGACAGAACGCTGGAAAAATTATTTGACGGGATTGGACGAGGAGATAACGTATATATAATTAAATGGTTTCACAGATTAAGAAACTCCATATAATTGGCACGTTGCTCCGCCATGAATTGATAATTTAGTGCTGCGCTTAGCAATATCATGTAGCGTCATTTATTCGACAAAATACGTAGGATCAATTAATAAACCAAACGTTGTAATATCACTGCAGCTATCTTAGTGAAGATAGAATTTAACTACATTTATCCTAGATGCACGTGTTCATTTTTTTATATAAGGTCGAAAGTCTGCTGCAACGGAGTTAGTATCTATTTTAATAAAAATATTCATAACAAATTATTCGATTTTTTTAAAAATTAGTTTTAAAAAAATCGAACATAGCGCCATTTCGTACCTTTGGGAGAAGGTACTGGATATGTTAAAGGAAACTTTTGGCGAACAATTTCGGCGTATTTTGCAAACTACGATTTTTGGCACGTCGAAACTCGTTTACATTTTAAAGTTTCAGCAAAGTATAAACAGAAGATTTTTTCTGGTAGAAACGTGTAAAAAAATGAACAAATGGCGCTACGATCGCCAAATTTGCGATTATTGTTCATTTTATACTGATTTATTCATTGATGTTCAGAGCAACTTCATTTCATTTAAACATTATTTACTGTGACAATAACAGGATACTTCTCCAAATTTTCTGAAAAAAGTTGGGCACACTTAAGTCGTTATTCTACCCAAAGACAGCTGTGTCCAACGTCACGCGCATTGACGATTGAAAGTGACACGGGTAATTAGTCATAATCACTCTATGATACAGGGGCCCTTAATGTCTGAGAGGCAATGCGTGAAATATAGCTGCTCATTAGACGAAATACTATTTTTCCTTCCGAACGAATAAGAGAACCGAGTTTGTAAACTGTGTCGTCAAAGTGTCAGCGTTCATTCCACCGACTTGGTCTTCCATTCAGAATTCCCATTTTCCATAATCAAGATCACACCAACACGACAGACACAGAGCCGCGCTGTTGAACGGCAAACTTTCCGTTTCGTTTTAAATAAATTGGTGCGCAAACAAGCGTCACTTTTCATCGATATTATTTTAATTCTTCGACGACGCGTGACAAAAAGACGCCGGGATGAAAATGAATGTACACTTTCGTTATATATTTAGATATCTGCGTGCATAAATTATCGAACGGCGCACAAAAAGTCGTCGAATC
This sequence comes from Ceratoteleas bidentatus, assembly GCA_022817645.1. NCBI lineage: Eukaryota > Metazoa > Arthropoda > Insecta > Hymenoptera > Scelionidae > Ceratoteleas > Ceratoteleas bidentatus. Next base: position 17,645 of record JABFPB010001753.1, read on the forward strand.
CGCGTTATTGCGTATCAAGTCGTCCAACTTTCGAGCGCTTTTCGATCGCGCGGCCACGATCCCGCGTGACACTTCGGCTCGTGGAAACGGTAAAAAAAGAAATTCGCTCGCTTATCGCGCAACACGGAAAACACCAATCGATGAACCGGATTTAGTTATTTATCGCGAAGCATCCCCGCTTAACGATTCTCGGCGCAAACCTGCATTTGGTTATAGAGGTGCGGACGTGAGTTCAATTCTCACCTAGCGCCGTTTTTTTTTTTTTTATTAGCTCAACAAGGAGATGAGGATATACTGATTTGGTGCCTGAGACTACACTGAAAAAAATGTATCTTTGATTAAAACATGCGTATGTTTGTGAATAACATACTGCATTTTTAAGCCAAACACAACATGTTTACTCGGAACATAAAATTGTTGATGTCTGTTATGAAGTTATGATTCTTATTGTTAGAATACGTTTATTAAAAATTTAAAAATAATAATTAAAAGCCATGAAAACTGAGAATATATAAATATTGCTTATATTTTTAATTTCCATGCTTTAAGATATTGTTATATCTTCCAAGCCGAAAGATATTGTTATTTATGAAATAACAATATTAGCTCATTTTAATCAACTGAATAACTTTTTAAAAGCTTAAAATAAAAATTGGAAAAACATAAATAAATAAAACAACCCTTTAAGTTATTTTTAACATATTGATCCATTTCTAAAACAATTCACATTAAGGTAGAAAACCGCGCAAACCTGCAGAAAGAATTATTTAATATACGTATAATTTGGAAGATTTAATGTTGCTCTACCGATTTCATAAAACCCAAAATGGCATTTATGAACCGAGGAAACAATAAAGTTGCACTCATAACAACTCACGTGTTCGGGTTAATACTGTATTGCTATTAAAAAACTGCAGTTTACCATTTATGCATTGAGATATTTAGATTATACAACATCATTTCAGCCGAATATTAGACTTCGCACATTACCTAATGCCCGATATAGCTTCGAAATTCAAATGCGACATATTTTTCAAGTTAGATAATTTGTTTATTGAAAGTTTCTGTTATTTTAAAGTAATGCTAGATTTTTTATTTTGCGACTAGGAATCTGACGATATTATCAGTCCTGATATTTTTTTCTATTACAAAATAAACATTTTCTAATACCAAAATACCGAATATATAATTGTTCGATTTTCTATAGACTTCAAATGTAACTTAAACAAAAATTTATCAAGTAGTCTAACTTTATATTTGTGAAAATCTCTACCTAAAGTAGTTTCACAAAATTCTCTCACAGTGAGAAAATTGATTGATCATATCTCTAGTATTAAATCAACAAAATTAAAACAAAATTAAATAAAAGTACACTAATCTAGAAACTTATGTCTGACGAACCACCTTAACTCGCTATATTTGCAGTAATGTTAACAGTGTTCTTATTAATTACGGCAAACAGAGTGGGACGAATTCTTCAAAATGTGGGTATCTTATTATTTGATTTTTTCTGGATTTTTAAAATTACATTTAAATATTCTTTTCACTAGTAGAACATATTTAAATCCATTTGTGAAGCTTTCATTAAACAATATTTTTCTTCGCATTCTATCAGTGAATTTCAGTACAATTTCCACTAATTTTCGTTTCGTAAACAACCTAAGTTGTTTACTATTTTTTATGCGAAATGTCATAAAACAGATCGTGCCGGAATCTCCTTAAAGCGATTCTTCAAGTTAGAAGTACGGTTAGATCCTTTTCGATTTATAATTTACAAGATTGTTTTTACTTAATTTAATTATAATCCAACGATTCTTTGATAATGGGCCAGGGAAACATAGATTGGACATACTTAAAAAATACAATAATTATAATTATAATACAATAATTATACAAAAAAATGCCTAAATTATATAATTATACAAAAGAAATATTTCACTTTTATTCTGCTGGTCTGACAAACCGTACGCGTTTTTTCAAAATGTAACAGAAATTTTTTTCATGGAATGTAATCTCCCACCATCAAAGATTCTTTGGATTATAATTCAAATATGTAACAATAATGTAAATTATAAATCGAAAAGACACTAATTCCGGGCCTTAGACTTGAACATAAACAAAATGCCATTTTGAATGTTAACTATCAGAACAACTACGCGGAGTTGGAAGAAATCCCAACAAGTTCCAAGCCACAAATCGTCGTCGGAAAATCCGTTTTTGACAGCCGTCGCGCGCTTTTGCGATCGCGCTCGCCGAAGTCTACTTGCGCTATCGATTCGTCTATTTGTGTAATAGCAAAGCCGCGATAGATCGCCACTTTATATCGCGGATAAGTTTACTTACAGCGCCGCCACGGAAATAGCCGCGGCGTTTTTTCCGCGCTTCATTCGCTTCATTCGATTGCAGAAATTGATTAATTGTAATGCCGGCGACAATTTCGCGCGGCGCTTTACGATGCGCCGCAATAAAGAGCCTTTGATTTTCCTATAAATTAAGATAACGGACGCCGCCGGTGTATTTACGGAACGTCGCTTGCGATAAATCGCGCGCGCGCCTTTTTTTGTCGGCGAACGTGAAATTGAATTGCGCTTTCCGTTAAACCGGGAAATCGCGGCGATCGACTTATTTGCGTGACGCTTTTCGTAAGCCGGCGCACTTTTTCTTTTGGCCGTCTGACATTTGGACATTGAGCGTCCATCATGTCGCGGCGTCTCGCTCGCGCAGCCGACTTCCTCGTCTTTCTCCCGGCGCGGTATCTGCGTTCTCATGGAACACCGCCATGTGCATGCAACAACCTCGATTTATAAAATTAGAACTGAAAGTGCCGGTGAACGCGCCAGTGTACGCATTAAAACGTAGGCGATTTCAACGGAATGCACGAAAATAGCGCGGCCGAAATAGAGGGTGGGGGTGTAGACACGCATTTATTAGCCATGGGAACGTTATGCGGATTTGTTATGTTTAATTATGCGCACTGGGGGTCGTATCAGGGCCACGGAAAGGTCGCACGGCTACTTGGAAGCGGTGTATTTTTGACAACTGTGCTTGCAATGTTTATACCTTGGCCGTTGTGATACAATATATCTGTGGTTTTGAGGAAAAACGAGTTAAGTCACTTTTTTGTGATTTTGCGATATTTGGGTTTAAAGTTTCAAAAATAAACTTTTGCATTTTTATGTGAATCTTCTTTATGTCTATTGGATACCATTTCTAATGAAAAATAAAAGTAAAATATAATGTTTAAATTGCCAAAATAAAATTTAAGTTTTCCTATGTATTTTGAATGGGAACTTAATTGGTTATCAAAACGGGTGCACTTAACAGGTTTTTCCTAAAAAAATGACACTTCACTGGTTATGTTTTGTCAAAATTGAGCAAAATGTATCAGATAATAACATTTCGACGTTCCCAAATGAAAATATACATAAAAATATATCAGTTTCCGCTCTTAACCAAATTTGTCAAAAAATGTGATTTAACTGGTTCCTCAAAACCACAGATCTAAAACATTCCAACTTTTTTTAGCAAATAAAATATGAAAGGTGGACATTTTTTTATAAAAGTCTGGCTAGGAGATAGAATGTTGTAGACTTGATTTGTATTCTGGAAATGGTATTAAAAAATAAGATCACGGAAAGGAGATTTACTGTTACATTTACACGACGAAAAATGAATAAAAAGCTTTCAAGATTTTATTGATTAATTTTTTACTGTTACATTTTTTATATAATTTGTGTACTATTAAAAGTATTTCGGTGGGATGAATTGGAATTACCAATAATGAGCAAAACGAACGATGGATTGGGTAAGAATGACAATGTACTAGTTTCTTATTTGTTTACGCCGAAGAGCGTCGAAGAGCGTGGCTCGTGTCGAAAATAGACCCACCATATGTTCGTTTTTGACGAAATATATGGTGTTGCGTTCCAAGGTTTTCTAATTTTGACGCAATTTACGATAACGTTGCAGACATCGTAAAACTGAAAGGGTCAAGCGCAACAAAGAAAACAAAGAACGATATTGTCGGCGGATTCGGCTGATAGTTCGGCTTTATCGCGGAAAACTGCGTGACAACTGCTTTGTCTGGTTCGCGGTAAGTTTCGCGTGGAAAAATCGGATATCGTGAAAGTGGCCACCAGATAGCGAATTCGGTTCCTTTGTCGCGTTGACACACTCTAAGAAAATATCTATTAATGCTAAAACGAAAATCATTTATATTTAGTCCTTTTATCCTGAAACGTTTCATTTATCTATTAAAGGACACAATTTTACTGTAAAATGAAATCATTTATTCAATAAATTTCCTTTTACGGTAAAACGGATCCTTTTGGAGATATATTAGTGTGAGATTTATATATTTCATTATTGTTACAGCGATCTTATTATTATTAATGAGAACATAGTGTACAAATAAATAAATTTTGCTCGAAACATTTCGAAAACTGTTTTTTGCGAGATCAGTTCCGATTATGCGAACCGTTTCCGGTTTTCCGATTACATTTCGCGATTGCGATTTTGATTCGTAATGTTGAAATCGCAAAAGTTCTTCGACGAAGAATTTGCAGAATATGATACGGATTGAACAAGGATTCACTGCGAATACCATCAGAAAGTGTCTGCTAGGTCGCCCGAAGAACTCGCTGCTGTAAAATAGTTAAATAGCAACTATGTCTATCGCTCGTTGAAAAAGTTACATATGCGCTGCTCTATTTTTAGCGGCGAATAACAATTTGCTTGAAAGGCGCACGTGCATTATCGAACTATTTTTCAGCGAGTTGCACGAGCTTGCAGTTAATGCTCGGTTATCGCAACTTGTGCGAAATCCCATTCAAATCGTGAATAGTAACTACGACGTTGGCAAATCGTAACCGCAAAGTACACAAACGGACCTACGAGTGTTTGTCCTCCAAGTATGCTACTACAGGAAGACGCGCACGCTATATGCTCGCAATATCTTTGTGTTTTTAAACTGTACACCGGTAACGTGATATCACGCCTATACATATGCGTTCTCTTCATAAATATATTATGCATCCTGACATCAGTCTCGTGTCAAGATGTTCTTAGAAATGTTAATGATACCTTAAAGTCACTTTTTAGCCGCGAGTAAACATCTGTGCTTATGCTAATGTGCAGTGGCATCACGTTTTTCACCGTGAAAACTCTCGAATCGCTCGTCACATGTCCAAGTTTTTTTCTTCGTTTCGGAATTTTTTCTGGAAATGTAGATCAGTATCGTGTGATCGGATTCTGTAAAATTAACTTGATGGGCAAATGGCTGGAATGGAGTACGCCGGGTTATGGGGAAATGGGGGATAAAAAGGACGTTCCATATTTAGGCGAGTCAATTTAGAAAGACATACTTTTCTTGATTGTTTAGTAACCACAGAATATTGGCGCAAGATATCACTTTCTATTATAGAGAACATGTAATAGTACGAGCTAATATTTATGAAAAGGATGAATTACAAAATATAAGATACAGCATAAGTCGGGAAACATTTGGAAGAATCTGAAAAACTCTAAAAAGGCTATGCTTTAGAGTTTTCACAATAGTAACTTTGATGTCTAAGAAGGTTGCAATTGTGTTGAATTCTGTTAGTTTCATTAGTTTTGTTAACTTTGTTAATTCCGTTAGTTTCGTTAGTTTCGTTAGTTTCATTAGTTTTGTTAGTTTCGTTAGTTTTGTTAGTTTTGTTAGTTAAAGTTAGTTTTGTTAGTTTCGTTAGTTTTGTTAGTTTCGTTAGTTTTGTTAGTTTCGTTAGTTTTATTAGTTCCGTTAGTTTCGTTAG
>JABFPB010001754.1:0-23438 GCA_022817645.1 Ceratoteleas bidentatus
ATACATAAAATAGATATATACATATAGTATACGTATATTATACATATATTAGATGTATATCAAATTGATGTTCTATCTGGGTTACGATGAAAGAATTGTTTAGAAAATGTTGACGTTGGTTTTCATCAGATGAAATGAGTGAGTTAGCATTACGCTGTTAATTGGAAATTTAGGCATTTTAGTTTCGGCTGCAAGGGAGACTATTTTTAACTAGCGCTATGTCACGTGATGAACGTAAATAACGATGCTAAAATTACTTGATAACAAGTGAAGAAGCGAGTGTGTTCACAGCGGTAGCTCTTTTATGAGACTACTGTGAAAATTGTCGGCTCAATATTTTCTCATCGCGGTCGAAAATACGCGCAAGATCGTTTGAAACAATATTTTCTGATGAAGCATTTGCGAGTGTTTGCAAAATGTTTTTGCGGTTCTTGTTCAGAACGTATGGATAAATGTTTTGTTTCTGGTACAGAAAAAATGTATTTGTAATGTTCATTTGAACAGTTGTTACAGTGTAAAAAGTAAATTTCGACGCTATTTTTGGTAAATTAAACTCCAATAATGATCCAAGAAAAAATGTTAGAATAATTCATCGATATTTTCAGTTAAATTCACGATTGAAATGATTTGTCTTTTAAGATGTTTTATAATTGAAAGATACCCAGGTAAAAAATTATATGGGCTATATATGGCAGACATATATGTACATATATGGCACATATATGGTGGCACATATATGGCAACATATGTCACATATATGGCAACATATATGTCACATATATGGCAACATCTATGTCACATATATGACAACATATATGTCACATATATGGCAGCATATATGGCACATACATGGCAACATATATGTCACATATATGGCAACATATATGTTGTCATATATGTTATTGTTGCCATATATGATGACATATATGCCGCATATATGCCAACAAATATGTCCCATATATGCCTCATATATGCCAAATTATATAGTATAATTGACTATTAAAAATAATTAATAAATGACTGTTAAATACAACGGTATGATTTATTACTAAAATTATTTCCCTTAACTTTGTCTGTTTAATACGAATTTCCGAGTTTTGCTATTATCTACTCTACAGCTTAAGATGTAGTAATCATATTTATTAAATAGTACCAAATTTAATATTATAAAAATCAATTTAAGCTTTCATTAATCCTAGGTGGGAAAAAGTTACCGTTTCAAAAAAGACTCGAGGCTTGCCTCAGAGGATTGCCATTTTGGACTATTTAACATATATGTCCCATATATGGCACATATATGGCGCATATCTGGCCCATATATGGTTTGTTCAACATTTATGGCGCATATATGTTGGCGTATATGGCCCATATATGTGACATATATGTAGCCATATATGGGCCATATATGTGAACATATATGTTTGAAATAACATATATGTCCCATATATGTACATATATGTCCATTTTTACCTGAGTAAAGACGAATATAAAATTTGTTTCTTTTCTATATTTTGAGTTAATTACTCTTAATTAGTCTTCATAATAAAATTTTCAAATAATATCTCTAAATTTGCCAACAACTTTTCAAAATAACGTTTCGTCTTCTAAATTCATAATATTTTTAGTGACCAACTATATGGTTGACATTGGCGCAACGTATTGCGCTTTAAGAATATACTAGCAGCTTTGTTTTAACCGAAAACTGCGTGATACTCATCCTGAATAGTCATATTTTTCTCAAAGAATTTACATCGAGAATGCAGTGATTCACATACTTTTATTTACTTTTTACGTGTGTATACTCTTTCACTGTCTATAATTTATTATAACTTTAGTTACATTCCAATATCATATTTTCTGCAGCAACGGCAACAATATGCTTCATAAAGAAAATATCTAAAATGTTCACTAGATTCCTCAAATATATCCTTTTTTAGAATATTAGTTTATCTAACATCATGTGCAATCAAGCTATTTGAACTAGCACGACATAAAATAAACCAGTTCCTTCAAGGCTCTGATCTGAGTAAGGCGAGGTTTCCATAAATTCATTCCAATTATTCCTTGTGTAATAAAACAAAGATATCACAGATTTTCAATTCCTCGTAAATAAATTTAATTTCCCCCATAACCCACTTTGGCATTATCTTTTCTGGCGAAAAATATATCGTGGTGTAAAACTTTTCTTTTTATCGTTGCAAAACTAGTTTCCGACGTATCGCAGAAGAAAGTTCGTAGTTGAAAAACTTAATGTGTGGTCTGTTGATAAAGATGACGAGTGGCATCGGCGATTTCAGCTCGGCCATTTCCCATTTTGTTTTTTTCAAGTTCTGTCGTTCTTATCGAACTGCATGTCACAGCGATAAATTTTGTGCTCAAATAATGGCGGCAGTCGTTAGGTGAAAAACGTTTTATTGTGGACTTTGAGCTGCACATTTACAAAAATAGCATTCAACGCAGAAGTCAACGATTTGGCAGCTACGTTTTGAATGTTGAATTGTACAAAAATACATTTCATATACTTATATAATGAGTAACTTATGAATACTTGGAACAACATTGCTTCAGTAAAAATGTTCGTAATCTAACTAAAGAATCGTTCGAGGCAAGTCTCGGGTTTATAAGATCACAGCTTCGTGACTTCTCCTCGATTGAGTCTGACGAATTTCAGATGAATCCCATTCACAGGTACATGCAGGAACGAGACTGGGGACACCTTGTAAGGCTCAGTCTTGTCGCAAGTCTCGATTCGATAGTTTTGTAGCACCCGAGCCAGTCCGGTCTTGACTTGGAAGATAGCGAAACGTTCACCTATCAAACATACCGAATTTCAGTCAAAGTCGAAAGTTGGGGAAGTGGGTAGTAGCATGTTTTTTACCAATGCAGTTTCTAGGCCCATCGCCGAAAGGTAGATGGAACATCGGGTGTCTGGCTTTCGTGTTTTCTTCATTGAACCGTTCTGGGTCGAAAACCTCCGGGTTGGGGTATATTTTTGCATCCATATGGATTCCATAAACTGGTATCCAGACCAACTGCTTAGCCGGAATGGTTACCGTGGTATTGTTAAATCTGTATGGGTTTTCTGATTCTCTCATTAAAACGGTTACTGGCGGGTACATTCTTAGAGTTTCTGAAAATCAATATCGAACTGAGACAGCAACTTTGATTTGTGACTGGAGCTCTGCTAAATTAATGCCAAGGGAAGTTACCTTGCATGACCTGGTGCATGTACGTCATATTCTTAACGCTTTCATAAGTCAGGTCTCCATTGCAGGCCTTTAATTCTCTCAGTACTTCTTCTCGAAGTTTCTCTTGTATAGGCTGGTTGCGCGCCAGCTCAAAAGCTATGTGACCTAGGGTAGTTGAAGAGGTTTCAAAACCGGCCACGAAGAAGACGAAGGCTTGGGCGGTGATCAAGGTATCAGTCATCTCTAGAAGGATCAATTTTAATCAATCAGGTTGGATGTAGGCAGGACTTCATTATATAGTGTAGCCTGAAATAGGCAAGGTAGTCTAGATCGTATGGATTGCAATTCTGAAGGCTTAATTTTTTCTAATAATAATTTTTCTGTCAATGTAAAGAAGGAAATATTCAATGGTTTCAAGGAAGCATTATGAACTGTTTGGCTGTAACTATTTTATAGACTATCCGTTCCCCATTTAACCGTACACAATTCTAAACCTACCTATTCCCGCCACCTTCTCAGGATTCTTCTTAATATCCATCAGCAGATCCACAAAATCGTTTCTTCGAATATTTTCCTTCTCTCTATATTCCATCGTCTGCTTAATGGTGTTCGTAAAGAAATCGATCATCTCTGTTTCCTTGAACCATGGTCCCAACAAATCATACAACCAAGGCACCATTTCCCTGATCCGAAATTTGAAGATCCTCATAGGAGTTAATTTGAACACCTTTTTGCCCATTTTCCGGAACTCACTGTCTTCGTCAGCAAGGGACTTCATGTTTAGGCCGAAGGCACATGATCCAATGATATCAGTTGTAAATTTTGCAAACAAATCACGAACCTCAATCGCCTCACCTTTGTCCACTGTCTTATCCAGAAGATTCTCAAAATAATCACAGCATTCGTTGATGATGTAGAACATGTCCTTCAGTTTGCCCGAAGTGAACACTGGCGAAAGTTTCGCACGCAGAGGGCGCCACCTCTCGGGCTCCAGCATGAATAGATGCTGTGACAGAGGCTCCACCTTGTCGTGGATCTTCATTCCTCGGTGTACGAAGTTAGAAAAGTTTTTGATCAACACATCGCGGATCAGTTCCGGGTCTCGCACGATCAACAAGGGTTTGCTCCTGGCGAAGATGCCGACCATTGGTTCGTGCGGGAACTCGTCGTAAATACGCTTGACGAATTGGCCTAGCGATTCACGCATAAACATTTGGTCTTTCATATTACCAAACAGAGGATGGGGCTTCGGCCCGGGTACCCCTCGGTCCTTCCAAAAGTTTTGAAAGGAAAAGAAGAACCGGTACACCAGGTAGCCAATGACGGCCAAGCCTAGAAGCGCTTCGATAGCGTTCATTTTACGACTGAAAGAACATTTCGGTATCAATGTTTGAGTTGAGAAAATTCTGGGAAGATTGTTCAAGTTTATTAACTATTCTGTTGAAATAAAAAACCTCGTTAAGTAACAAAATAACGTACACAAATACATTAATTCGCGTGACAAGTCAGAAAAAGTGCGATCTTCTGTAATCATGGACTTCCTCTTAAGATTAAATTTTGCTCATGTTAATTACCAGCCGACTTTTTACGACCATTCGGTTTGCAAATAAAAACTTGGACAATGAAACCTACAAAATAGGATGGTAATGTCGATCGTGGATAAATAATGCAATCGAAAAACAGTTAATTGTTCAGTTTACGTCTGCTTCTTTATTAAATGTCATCATAATGCTAGACATCAGCAGCCCGTCTTACATAACGCGTCCGTGCCATTACGTTCTGTCAATGCGAGCCAACTCCGGTGCAGTTAATATTTTCTAATGGATCACTCTAATTGAATCTTAACTGCAATCTTTCTCGAAATGTAATAAAACTATGAACCTCATCTTTTGCACTAAGATAACGTGTCCCAAAGTGCGGATTCACTTCAGCTAACATTAATATACCACTGATTTTAAGAAAGGAGAAAAGGCAAGAAAATTTAATTTAATGCTTACTTGAATACAACTTTCGCAAAATTCGGTCCTCAACTCGGTCCAATGTCGCTCATCATCTGACCTGAAACAGCACGACACTGGAGTCAACGGATCCTCTCTAAATATTTCAGCTGCGATAATCGCACGACGTTTCGCATATGAGTTTCAGCTCGACTGCACGATTATGTATGGATGAATGTGCCGCTCGATCGAGCTTCGTCTTCCGTCAAAACAAACTGAATATGCATGATGCTGCGTTGGTTCTTTTGAAACAAATTGAAATCTACAATAGCAATACTACCTGGATGTTTGAAGTAAGACGATTCGTGGACGGAAGATTACACTTGACGAACTGTTACTGTGCGGCGTGCCGTGACCGACTGATTTCGTAGAGCTATACAACGCAATTAATCTCTACGTGTGTCATCATGGTCAATGCAGTGACGTGATCCACGTGTGAGTGTAGATAACCGGGTACCACAAGTTCGCAGATAAAGTCCCCAACAAGTACCAAAAAAAACGTTGAATAAAATCACCGCGAGAGACGCAATCTTTCCGGTCAGTTAGGTTGCAATTTGTGGATTTTGTAACGCATTAATCGCGAATAAATCATCGGCTTGTAAACATGCGGTGAAGGGGTGACTGGAATTAGTTTTTTGTAGTGATTTTTTATACAGGCGATTGTTGCGGCAGATAACAGTGGTGATAATGAAACACAGGTGTTTACTAATCAAAATGTATCAGATAAGATCTAAGATCTAAGATCAATTAAAGCTACGTAATGAGTATAAATGATAAAAAGCAGAGCGAACCGAGATTCACTGTATTGGAAATTAAGGTGGGGGATGGGTTTAAGTGGGTGGTGAGATATAATTTGACGAGCAGTCTGTTATGGTTAGTATTTAGGATTCGTAAACAGATACATTTGTAGGACTAGAGTTTGCGAAGAATTAAAGGATTGTGGGATCAGGTTGTTTTCTGCCGTAGTGAGAAGAGTTTAGCATTTATGGATATGTGATGTGTAGTAACTGACTTCTTCGTGGGAAAGTCGCGTCTTATTTTTTGAGATGGTGAGATTAAAAGGAGGAATAAATTTTATAATAAAATAAAATTTCTTGCTATATAATGGGGAAGGGAAAACTTTCCATGAAAATATGGGAAATTTCATTTCTCTCCACAATAAAATTGAGGCTTGTTTTTCCTGTACTGTGGTGTACATCGTTACACTCCGAAAGAAAAATCCGTCCCATTAAACGATGACCGTTTTGATGCAATTATTTAACCGTCGTTTCACGGTTAAACGAAATCGTTTTGCCGAAACATTGAAACAGAATTCGCTTAACTGTAAAACGGATCGCATTACGGTTAAAAGATCTTTTTTAGAGTATATGTTTTTCGTTTGCTGCATTGCTTAAATCGAGTGTGAACATCTGTAGAAATAACAATTAACAAGAAATGTATACTTGGAAAAGCAAAACGTTTTTTTATAAAGTTTTTTTCATTGCTGCATAAGGCCAAAAAAACATTTGATAATTATGTCTTGGTAGTTATCTTCATAATTATTTTCTCTGCGTAATCTTTGTTCACAATAATCAGAGATTTCATCTATAGTTTCATATAGTACCTATTCTTCTGTACAATCAATCTTTTCGAATTATTTAAATATATTACAAATATCTATCGCGAACCTTCTCTAACTTCGTTCTTCATTTCTCGAATTAATAAGTACATAATTTTATTATTTACATACAGCCACATAACGAAAGATTTTGTCAATCTGCCAGTAAGACTAAAGAAAAACACTCTGTCTGCCATTTTCCGGAAATGAATAATGGAGTTTTTCGACTACTTTTCTACTTTCACGGAAAAGAAGCCTGTTGTTTCCGAGTTGACTTTAATTAAGTTAAAAGTAGAAAATTCTCATGTCAGTGGCATGATATTTCCAGCTCATCGAATTCGCGACACAATAGCGAATATTAATCAGCTTTTCCGTCCTTTAACTTTTGTTGCACTTATCTTTACGACACTTCTATAATGACTTCGAAATTTGCGCGTTTCATTTTCAGATTGTTAGAGTCAATTTCATATCTAATTTGTTTCAACAGTCTCATGTTTTTAATAACCATATTGTCATTATACAATTTAAGTTATTATTTTTACAAGACACCTACACTTGTCCAATTTCAAAACCATAACATCAGATTGACCGATGACACATGCGTGTCAACTAGCGTGTCAAAGATATCGCCTGACTCGCTCGACAAGACAATTGTCTGATCAAAAACCCCAATTGTATAATGTACGCGTCAGCCGTATCTCTTTCTGTCGATTCGCGATACTTCAACATAAGTTAACAATCGGCACTCATTTGAATTAAGATCAAGCTATATATTTCATCGATATATGTTCTCGGTGTCGCGAACATATATCGGTCAAATATAAAATTCGTCGATGCTTAGCTGCGCATCCGCAGTCTCGGACTTTTGTTTCGAAAGTACGCATGTATTCGCTACGCGAGTTCTCAAAGAATAGTGCCAGAAAGTTTCACGAGAACAAAGCTCTTTTTCTTTACTTCCAACCAACATTTGTCGCTTAATTGTACAATTAATCAAATCAGTCCAGCATGTGTAAATTAGGTAAGCTCAAAAATAAAAATAATTTAAACTAATTTTCGGGAAACTACATCTCAAGTAGATTGAAAATTATGTCTGTCAATTTGAAATGTCAGACATATGCAAAATAAACCAATTGGTCGGAGTGATAAAAAAAAAGTAAACAAAATCGTGTTTTGAACAATCTCCTTCGTGCCGAATTAAAACACCAACAAAAATATTATTTAATATATCTATAATATTACTGTAATATTGAATGTCTGCATAATATTACAGTAACATTATAGAAATATTGAATAATATTCTTTGCTGATAGGGACAGATTAGACGGCGAAAGTTTGCGTTGGGCGATTGCAAAATAGAGTAATTGATTTTGATCGATTGGATTGATTTCGTTGGAGCCGAACGTGCGGTAAACATGTTGACGGTCGTTGATAAGTCGCCAAACATGTACAGCATTTTAATTTTCCCGCTTTTTGATAAGAGCTTCATAGAGATACCATGCACTCCAGAAACTATTTTCGTCGAACAATCACTGTTTTGACAGAACGCCAGACGATGCTTGGAAAAATGATTTTCGAAAATAAGTTTGCGTGTGTCGGAACGCGCAATTTTCGCCGGAATAAGTTGTTACTTTGAACCCTGAGCTCTTCAATTGCATCTAAATAAAAGCACCTGCACGTTTTGGCGTTAGACGAAACATGTTCTATTTTTAGAGAGGAAGTTTCAAGAAGTATACTGAGGTCTTTACTATCGGTTGCACAAGGTTTCGATTAAATTTGATAATCTGATTAATTTGGTTGTGTAATTTGTTGATATTGGCGTTCACATTAGTGTTATCGATATTTGGGTGGGAGTGTGCAACATGATTTGAAACGTGCCAACATTTTAGATGTGATTATTCTGGTCTAAAAAGCATATTGCACAAGCCAAAATATTGCAGAATGTTTGTTGACAAACAATTTAATTTCTCAGAAATTATTACTTATTATTTTATTTATTATTTTATTATTTTATTTTACAAACGAAAGCTTAGAATACAAATAATGAAACAAATACGTTATAATTAATATTGCTAATTAATCGTTTTGCAGAATAATAATTGTAGTGTTTTATTGCAGAATCTAGTCAAGAAAAAGCCACTCGATTGGCTGGAGTGACTAAGTCGCCTCGCAAATTTGCTGGCGTCGTTGTGGCAACTTGTGGGTTGCCTGCTCGAGGGAAAACATTGGTGGCTTATGGCGTAGCACGGCGCCTTAATTGGAACGGGGAGTCTGCGAAAGGTAAAAATGGCCTTTTCCACATTACGACGAATTGAAATAATTAATCCCTCGGTTACTACTTCAGCGGATCTCTTCATTTCGTTTTGACTTTTTTTTCTAAACAACACAAATTAACCGGATTATATTCCTTCCGCGAAAAAAGTCAAGACAGTAAAGTTTTCCGCTTACTTTCATTCTCGAAAAATATATATACATTTATCCCAGTTTAACTATTTCGTATTACTTACAGAAAATTAGAGCTCAATAAAACTTTTCGTGATTTGAATTGACAATTCTTGAGATTTCAATGGAGGCGTTTAATTAAAGGGAGGAAATTTTCGAGGGGATTTCTCCGACCAATTCCGCGATAGTTGTTCGATTATTTAATCAAGTTGGAAGCCAAGTGCAGACGAGTGATTAAACCGTCCTTAGACTGCCCTCTGATTAGCTAGAAATAAAGTGCGAAATAAAGTTCACTGCAGAATAAAAATGATCTGGTATATGCGTCATTGTGACGCGATAAATCGTGGGAGAGAAGATTGGGGAAGTTTTATGAGATCGCAAAGTCTAATTTTAATTACGATCACGATTGCTCTGCTGAATTATAACGAAGAGCGATTTTTCTAATTTGCGGGAAAAACTTGAAAATTCCAGATCATAATTAGTCAACTTTGCCCAACTAATTATGATCTGGAAACGCAAAACATAATGTAGAAACTAACGTCAGTTTGGTATTTCAGTGATGAGAGTAACCGATTATCGGAAGAAGAGACTCGAACGGTATGCTTCGCACGAGTTTTTCCGACCCGATCATGTGGCAAACGCTGCTCTCCGAGCTCTCGCACAACGCGATGCGATGCAGGATTGCGCTACGTGGCTTGCATCCGGAAATTCCGTCGCCGTAAGTATCGGACGACATTTTTTCTAATTAAGTAAAATTTCGATAAACAGATTGTTTTAAGATTAAGAGAAAAATTAAGGAAGAAACCAATCAAGAAATATTTTCCTTTCAGATCCTCGACGCCACCTTGGTAACACATGAGCAACGCGGTGAAGTTTGGGAATACTTTTCAGCTCTGGGCTACCACGTTTTGTTCATAGAATGCGTGTGCGACGATCCACAGGTAATCGAGGAGAACTGCCGTGAGATTATAAAGTATAATTCGGATTACTCAGGCATGGACCCCACTGAGGCCATGGAGGATCTGAAGCTCAAGATCGTGCATTATGAAGAAATTTACGAGTCCATGGATGAAAAGAAATACCCAAAGATCACAGTGGACACTGCAACCATGGACATTCAAGCCCACAAGATCTCTGGTCATATCGAGATCCAAATTCTGTATTACGTGGGAAGCATAATGCTCAAGCCACATACCCTCTATTTTTCCAGGGTAAGAATGCTACACAAATTTTCACATTTACCGCCCATTTTAAATCTTCAGAACTGAGCTTAATATGATTTTCAATTACTGACTTGATCTGATATACTGTTCAATCCGCCAATAACTAACATCATATTATAACTCCATGCCTAACAAAATTGTATTAGGAAGAGAAATCACAATAACCAGTCCCAACCATTTTTAAGGTCTTAAAAATGGGTCCGGTTATTGTGATTTGTATAGGATAAGGCTTGTAGATAGCACAAAAGCTTTGACTAGTTGTAGTAGGTCTTAACCTTTCGGAGAAAGTCGAGTTGATATCATAAGATTTTGTTTACATGTAATGTCAGCCAGTTTTTTCAAAACAGATTTACATTATAACCGTTGTTTCAGCACGGAGAAAGCGAGTTCAACGTGCTCGGAAAGATAGGGGGTGATGCGGCGCTTAGTGCCCGTGGTGAGCGATACGCTCAGGCTTTGGCCTCACGCATCAACTCCATGCACATACCGGACCTGCGAGTGTTCACGAGTCGTCTGAAACGCACCATTGCAACGGCCAGGGGTGTCGAGGCACCCCAGGAACACGTGGCTGCGCTCAATGAGCTGCATGCTGGCATCTGTGAGGGTCTCTCCTACGAGGAAATGCAGGAACAGTACCCTCAAGTGAGTTCACACTTCCTCATCTTTGACCAAACTCTGTCGACGTTTGACGTCAGTCGAAACCTCCGCGGTGTCTAATGAAAGTGTTTATCTTCACGTCGACGGTGCAGCATCTAAGTGCGATAACACGGGCTGTTGTTGCGTTGCCAGCTTCTGACGCATGTAACGGCACGCGATAAATCGCACTTGGACAAAGGCTCTTAGAAATAACTTTGACCAGATGTTCGGTGGAAGTTCTCCTGCTTTATTTCTAATCCTCATTTTCCTATTAAAAACTACAGTTACTAGTTTTGAGGTTCAGACTAAATGTCCAATGTTGCCTTGAAAAGACTTTGTTGATTCATATCAATCCTAATGCTTCATGCATATCACCAGCATCTTTGTTGGTAGACATGATAACTTGACATTTCGTCGTCTGTTGGTGTTCCACCAGAACAGATTACCAAATTTGATCTTACCAGAATATGATAATCTTAGATTCTTGATAAGCAGTTCCTTGATTTATCACCTTTTCCAGGAATTTGCTTGGAGGGACCAGGACAAATTACGTTATCGTTATCCCTGGGGCGAAAGCTACGTCGACATCATGAAGCGTGTGGAACCGGTAATCGTAGAGCTGCAGCAAACCAGCAACATTCTTACCATATCGCACCAAGCAGTGCTGCGTTGCATTATCGGTTACTTCCTTGACAAAAAGCCCGAGGAGTTGCCCTACATGGACGTGCCTCTACACACCATCATACGCATGACCAGCCACGGTTTCACCTACAAACTAGAGTTCATCAAGCTACCGATTGAGTGCGTCAACACTACCCGACTCAAACCGCAGAACTGCAGCACTAACCGCACCGCCGAAGACGCGCTCATTACTGTTCCCATGCACTATGACATCTCCGACCCCTGGCGCAACCCTGGCTCAACTCCAGCCCTCGTCGAACAACACTGAAATAACTTACCAACCTTCGCCAGATACTTCAGGATCAGAATTCGGCCATCTAAATCCACCCCCTACACCCAATAGACCCACGTGCGAAACCGCAAAATGCTTTCCCACGATATGACTGTTTAATAAGCGTCCGCATCAGGTTCTTTCGGACGGGGAAGATTTTCGATTCATCTTCAGTATTCCGCAGTCCGGATCAATAAGATAGGGACGATGCTCGAATCCTTCGCGGTTTTCGCGATAGTACTTAGTTTTTAGAGAGAGCGACGGCAGCCTTATTACTACGTCGATGCACTGATAAAACAAGACTGTTCATCTAAAAGTTCCAATTGTTAGGTTGACAGTCTTGGACTGTAAAAACTTACAGTTCGGGACTGTACCACTTTTAAGGTTAGGGTCGTTGTATATATCATTTTAAATTATTTTAAATTAAATTAATACAAGAATACAAGAAAAAACATCAATTCATTTAAATGTATAACTGAAAATCACTTAATTTTAACAGTTTAGACTGTACAGTCGGAATTGTTGTCATTACAGTCCGCACGGCAAAGGTAGCAGTTCGGTTTTCTCAGTGTGTGTTTAACGCTAAATCGCTTAGCAAAGCCGTCATCGACGTATAGTGTTGCCGCGAGAAAATATATATTTTCGTATGATTGTATCGACGGACCATTGAGGTGACCGTACACGCCGCTTAGTCCCGCTTTTCATCCTAATCTTTCGTTCATTGTACTATAACCACAATCCCGGTCGCCGTTGCGCTCCGTAGTGATCTTTATATACACTTACCGCAGAGAGATATCTATTTTTCGAGACCCTGTAAAGAGAGCGAGTGAAGATCAAGGCCTTACCGATAGTCGCGTTGCGACATCTTTCAACGAAAAATATGCATTTGTCATTGTCCAGGATATCCATCGAAGCGAGATCAATCGTTAGTACTGGATTGTAAATAATTTTTGTACGCATGCCCCGAGATCTCTGCAAACTCTGGACCGTATAAACACCCCAGCAAAAAATAATGAATAGAAAAGAATAGAAAGGAATTGAAAAATAGAAATTGAATTCCTTTCGGAAAAGATTCGGCATTCATATTTTTATTTTCAATTCTTTTTTATTCTAGCGATTTCTCAATGTTTCCGACGAGCAATTTTGAATTCTTCACAAAGAATTCGTTTGTGTTCAATTCCAAAATGTGAATTCAAAACTGACAAAATGAATTCTATTCTATTCTTTTCAATTCCAGTTAGGTTGACATTTTGAAAAAGTTTACTTTGAATTCCTCAATTGGAATTCGTTCAACGATTTCTAACATTCAAAAATGAAAAAATGAATTCCATTTAATTCTAGTGAATGCCGAATTTGGTTACAAATCCAATTCTTTTTTATTCGTTCCTATTCAACATTTTTTGCTGGGACAGCATAAGAACGAGTTATAGTCGTATTAACGTGCCTACCCAGAGACGGTCTTCGGTAAGCTTGTTTACGGTGATTTTCGTTGTTGATAAACGAAGATTGACCATGTATTTGAGTGTCTGCTAACCTTGTAAAACGACGAATCCATCCGGATGAATTAATTTCAGGATCGTGACGAAATAAATTTTTCGAAGCCGGAGTTTGGTCGACGAAGCAATTTGAAGCCTTTGTACGATTCGCGAAAGAGATTTTTACAAGGTGTGTGAATGTTTGTGTGATGCAAGGCGTTGTTACACTTACGTTGCTTGGATCAGCTGACGAACTCATGTGACATTCGTTACGTTGATTTGGGAGTTCTCAGAGGCTCGAAGGTACTATCGCATTACAAAAGGTTGATGCAAAAATGAATTTTTCACCGAAGTGATCGTGGCTCTGAAGACCCACATGATCGTAGCACTGTGCAATGTCTTGCAGTTACTGTAATGCGCTTACCGTTACTTTTATAATTGCTACAGGAATAAATCTTTTTTATAGAAACATCAGGGGTCATTTGATTTAGTAGTTAAAAAATCGAACTTGCACGGTGTACAAATATATTTTATTTTCCAAATCTTAATACTGACTTAAGTACAAGCTGACCAGTGTTGACTAGCATAATTCATCGACTAGATTCGTGCGCAAGAATAATAAGCTTGATCGAACAAATAAAAAGCAAGGAGTGAAAAGCAATCGGGTCGAAGGTTGCGTTTCATTCGCTCCGACACAAAGCCGTCGCTTAATGAAAATACTTTCGCCCATTCCAATTTGTCGTCTTTCGCTCTACGTCCCGTCGCATCCTTCTTTCTTTGGCCCGACGGTAATTTGATTTCTCCACACAAAGCTCTCCATAATTAGTAATTCATAAAGGATCGCGTCGACGTAGTTCGTGACCTTTGGCAGAAGTCGTTGAGATTCACTGTCTCATTAGTTTTGCGATGTAATCCCGCTGTTTGACAGCCAAGTGTAAGTCAAGGCTCTTGAACATTCGCATTCTCACCTCGAAATCGGTTGTGTTTTGAGTTCTCTGTGAAGATGAGCTGCGGTCATTGTTTTGCGGGTCCGGCGTTAATTTCACGACATTTTTCATGAAGTCCAGCGCTACTCGACGGCAAGTGTCGTATCCTGCGAGCTGGATGCTTTTGCCCCGAATGACGTTGAGGCGAGGATCCCCAGGTTTCATGGCTTTTTCGATTATGGAAACAGTCGACTGCGACGAACCGGGCAGATCTTTGAAGACTTGGACTAGCACATCTTTCATGGTGTCTTCTTCGGTCTCAGAATCGCCTGGTAGAATTTCGTTTTGCAGTGATTAAAATTAAAAAATGCCGTCAGTAAATTCCATGAATAAAAGTTTCATGCAATTGCTTTGAGTAACTTGGACATTTGTTCACAATTCCAGGCCCGTCATAGAAAATTACAGGATTTCATTTCATAGGAAAAATCTTTAATTTGCGTGGATATTCAAAGGAATTGTCAACAACTTTTAAAGCGGGTGAAATTAGTCTTACTTCTTAAATAAAATTGCACCCTAAAGAAGATTCAGGAAATGTGCATATTCACTCAAAATCAGTGTTGATTTAGAATAAGACGCCAGAAAAAGTTATTCTGAGGTATACATCTCGCGAGGAATAAATGTTGCAATCAAAGTCTTTCTCAACAGTTTCCTTCGTGTTACAGCTTTTTGTTATAAAAATACTCGTAAATAATCCGACAAGTTGCAGAGTAAATCGTTCGTTAGCTGGTAATAAAGGTGAAATTTTTAGTGAAAGTCAGAAATGCGTTTTTCACAGGTCAGGACGTCGTCAGCTAAGTTATTGTGACTTTAATTTTTTACCGGCTACCGAAATTTGTAACGTTTTGATTTTTGAGAGCATAAATTTCGCCAGGACCATTGAGGGCCATCATTAGAGGACACTCACGTGTTACTCTTCTCGAGTATCGATCGGATTCCGAAACGATTGCGCCGGGATGAAGTTCACTTGCATAAAATTAATTAACCAGAAGTTCCATTCTGGCTTTATTATTTAATGACGTGTACATTATTGCAAGAGCTTTATTTTACAAAGGGCATTAATGAACTGGTGCAAATTTCGTAATGAGTCACAGCTTTGGCAGAAAAGTTTGCCTGAATTGACTAGCTGGTATTTTGTTGCGTACACGCAAATCGTATTTTCATCATCCGGAGATAACAGTAATGTAAATTTATTTAATGGATTTCAATCTGTGTTATCGAATAAATGGAGCCGTTAAATATTATAAGCTTAAATTAATATTTAACGGCTTAACTTTAGTTTTCATCGTCTGATCACGCGCATCTACATCTCTTGTTATTTAAATTTAATTTATGCAGTAAAAAAGAAGAAATTGGAAACGAGCAACATTTTTTCTGGCAAATTTTTGAAGATGTAGTTTCACATTTGAAAAAGGTAAATGTGTTTTAGCTAAATTTTTTAACAATATTACTGTGTAAAATTTCTAAAAAAAATGTTTATTTCTCTAAAAGTTACTATACAGTTTCTGTGAACAAATTTGTTTTTTCTTAACGTGTACTGGGAAGTAAAGTGGAGTATTAATAAGTTATTTGAATAAGTAATAAGTGAATTGTATCACTAGTGAAGAAATGAACAATTGTTTCATTTATCAGTGAATTAATTATACAAATAAATTATAGACATAAACGAAGAAAACTTTTCACACGTAGTACAAACAAAATTGTTTTCGAAATTAATTTCCGGAATGCAGTTTCACTTCGTTTAATTAAATTTTGGAGTCGAGTTTCAGTTGTGATACAAGTGTCTCATTTCAACGTATTTAAAACCTCAATAGAAATAATTACCGAGATCACTCGTGCAGTCAAACGGCGAGTCCTCCTTTATTTGGCGTTGCATTTCAAGAATCTTTATCAAGGCTAGCTGCAAGTATTCCCTTGTGCTCGGCACCTAAAATATCGACATTTCATTTCAATAACACTTAGCTCACTTAAAAATGGGAAAGCCGACTTTCCACTCTAAATTACTATTCACGTAACGTTCGCAAATGTTTCCGAGAGCGGGATTTATCCGAAACATTTCATAAAACAGACAATGGGCGATGAAAATTGCAATGTTAAATACCGTTCGGGTAATTACTGTCGTTTCACGTACCTCCGATAATTTCGGCCTCTTTGAATCATCGTTTGAATGCAATAAGTTGGGTTCCTGTATAATAAAATTCAGTCGTTATTTTGTTAACGTAATTAAAATACAAACTGTGCTCATAAACGAGTTAATGTAATATTTGATATTTAGTAGATCACCCTGATAGAATATCAGATTTTGGCGAAGAATGGCAGATTCATAAAAATTTAATATTCATATATAATACATAAGATAAACTTATGATGTGTAAATTTTATGTCTATCTAATATACGTTTACTCTGAGAAAAAAAAATCGCGAGACAGCCACAATTGTGGTAATTGTTACCACAATCAATGGTTAACAAGTAGACAGCTATTTAATGTAGTAAATGTTACCCGAGTTGTGGTTAATGTATACCCAAAGTATGTTTAATTAACCTCAATCTGTTTACATGGCTACAGTGAATAAAACAAGTCCATTTTTTATGTGTAATTCTAAAACCAGAATACTCATAGTATTGTAGTTTTACATAAAACGTCTAAAAATACACATTATGCTGCGTAATTTTACATAAAAATTGTAAAAATACACACTATGCTGTGGATTTTACACTTTCTTTCAACATGGGTTTACAGTGTGTATATTTTATGTTCTATCAGGGTCATATATTCGTTGTTTCAGGAAAACACAAAATCCAAATATTGTAATAATATTTGCATTTGCATTGTTCTGCTTATCTTGGCGTCGACAACTAACGTTTGTCTTGGTATTGGACTGTCGCGATTAGCTTCACGATAAGAGATTGTCTAGTCCATAATTCTTTGTTAAATTTTGTTTGTTCTGTGACCCGTGCTCACTTACCGACGACGCTCGCTTCATTATCGCTGACTAGACTCGACTGCCGACCAAGTTCCAGAGTGTACTCGCTCACATTGCACTTTCAGTCCGAATCGGCAAACATTTTGCAAATTCGAAAAAATCTGCACAACTCTACTCGGATGATCCGCGCAGAACGAACCGTTGGCAACGATTGTCAACATTTGATGGGGGTTGCCGCCGAGTCGCGTGCCCCGTGCCCCCACTCGATCCCTGCGGACAGCTGCAGATTGTCCCCTCGATTGAAACGCACAACGGACTGCTTTGTCGTGAAATTACCCGGAGTTTATGCCAGTGCTGCCTAAAAATAATCAATCGCGCACAAAGCTTTAAACTTTTTTCATTCACTCCCCGAGCGAACGTTACAGAAACGTTTTATTCACGGTTCACCAATTTTCCTGGTCTTCCAGATGTGGACAAATCTGCTCATCTGGTCGATACCAATAAAACTTTATTTACTCCTGTAACTTATACGTCCGCCTCCAATTTCAGCCATCTCCCTCAATCTCGGAGGTTCTCGTTGGTTTTCGAGTGAACCAGCATTATGTGTGCGGAAACCGTCGACTGATTAATCCGGCGCGAAATTAGCGAGATGAAAAGTGGCCTCCCGCGGAACGAACAGGTGAACATTAGGCAGTCTCGCGTTCGCTCCATTTACAGTATTGATTCAAGTTTTTTTGTTTAAGCGCAATCCGCGTTCGGGGTGCAGCTGTCACATGTTTCCACTTGCAAAAGCGTGGGTTCGCTCGCTAGAGGTGAGCGCGCATGCAGGCACACGCCGGTGGAACATCTGCCTACGCGCGCTTGACGTACGCTACAAAATCCGTGCCGTTCGGATTTAATAATATGTTGTCCCTTTAAAAGAATCGCTAACGATCCAATCGTGCGTCAATGTGAGTGACGTTGGGGAAGCGCGCGGGCTTTGATGAGTTTGTTTATGAGCGCGTCGATCTCGCGTGGGGATCGGGCCAATTGATTTCGGGCGACTCGGCCGGGGCAAATGGCCGGAACGATTGTCTCGTGGGCTGGTCTGCGATACTGTTTTCCGGGGGAATTATTTTTGGAAAAACGACGCCGAGACAAAACTGGTACCATTTGTTTCAGTTGATTCGATGGGCGACCCTGTGGAAGGGAGATAAGGCTTTGAATTGGAGAGTGCACGGACCTTTTGACTTGTGGAGCAGATCGATTCTTCGGGGCGATTTAACGAAGCTGAGTTTTCTCTACAATGGAACTGGTCTTGAATATGTTTGAAAGTGGAAACGGCACCTTGTCGTATTTGCACAATATCTTGTCGAGGAAAAAGGACGTCTTATCACAGCAACGAGAATCGAGACCAACAAACATTTCTCCAGTAGTATTTGACGTGTATTTACTGGAGAAAAAAAGCGTTATTTTTCGTCGGTTGTAGCCCTATTGATTACGTTACATGGAATTTTATGGGCTTCAAGTTGCTTATCTTACGTAAGCGAAATTTACTGACTTGAAATGATTTTTAAGATTCTCTTTAAAATGGGTTTTAAATAAAAAATCAATAATGTTTTTTAACTGTTAGATATTTCTGTGAGAAACTGTGGAAGGATCGACAATCGTCAAAGTCTCATTTCAATTCTTGCTCGGAATCTCTCGAGAGGTTGAAAAACGTGACCTCGCGATCACGCCCTATTTCGTAAGCTAATATTACATTGCGTGCACGCAATGACTGATATGGTTTCGCGGTCGAGCTACCTGCGGATTCGTTCGCGTTTGACGTTTAACGCGTTAATATGATCTGTTTTGTATTTGTAAGCGCAACGCTGGCTTTGTCGACGCGTGGATTCCGTCTGATTTAGTGTGACAGGAGCAACCAACAGTAAATACACGCGTCAGGAAGAAGGAGTTTCAATAGAGGCCGCGGCAAGTTCGAAGTGGAATACGTCATCGTACTAATTGATTTCAGATTGGTACACACGAAAAGGTCGGAGTTACTCGACAGCCGCAAATCGTAAGTTACGATTTGGGTAACACATAATTAATAAAGAATTAAGTAACACATAATAATGAAAGATTTACCGTGTCTTGCCACATTTGCAAAATCATTTTTTGCTGAAAAAAAGCTGTGATTAAATTTGTTCGATTTTAAAGAACGGAGAAGAAAAAACGACGTTTCTCAAATTTCTCCTCGTTATATTACACGTAATATTTAATTTCGATTTCGCATCGGTACATGTCATGTATACATGATCATAATAGTACGTACATGCATGCATATTATCCATTACGGCTATTTACACAGAAAATTATAAAATGTACATATCAAAACTTAGCTAATCAGGCTAGAGGTGGATACTTGTCGATTTGTACAGTGTCGAAACAAAGGACGCCGTAACGAATCGCTCCTCGGACAAGTAAATATTTCCTCAATTTGCACGCGCGCTGATTAACTACGGAGCAGCGTACTCCATCCGTTTGATCGACGATTCGTCAGATGTCGAAACCAGCTTACAATACTCGAAACATTACGACGAAAAAAACGCGACCACAACTGCGGTTTTCGGTTTTCGCATTTTCGTCTCCACCTTAATCGGCCAATCGATTGAACGTTACCGATACGTTCCCGATATCAAACTTTTCGCCCAAACCAGTCTTTTAGAACTTTTGTTTCGAGACATCCACAATTGCGAAACAAATGCTTCCCGGGTGAAAAAACAATCACTATGAGATGTTTTATCATCAGATTTTAATCGAAATTTCGTTGCAAAACTATCTAAACCTCATACAACAATGTTTCATTTAGGTCAATTTTAGGTGGATTCTTTTTACTATATTCAACTCGCGAATACTTTCCGCATGACTGCGATCTTCTTTTTATTTGAATCAAAGTAAATATGACGAAGTTGCAGGAATCCTACGGATTTCCAATTATCAATACTGCAAATGAGGCGAAAAATTAATACCCGGAAATGTCGAGTGATCCTGATTCCGTTGAGATCCAGGTTCCGCATAACTTGCGCGCTAAGTGAAACTGAAATTTCCTCTGAGGCTGAAACACGCTTTGTCTCGTCGCTCTTAATCCACGCTCCGCGCAGAAAAACAAGCCGGATTATCGATCTCGCGTTTTCCGCATCGGAACAGACGACATTTCGCAGACGAATTAATCGGTAATTCGCAGACTTGACGTTCGACTCCGATTTTCGGTTGTATCTCTGGCAATCGCCATTGGTCCGTTCGCTTCGCAATTGTGGATTGCGTTTTTCGTGTTGCGCTACAGAAATGTTCTTAACGTAAAGAACAAGCATCGATAATTAAGATTACAGCTTAATGTACAATATTTACAGATTGATCGCGAATCTACGCAATAACTGGATCCGCGTGAAAAACCTACGAGGGGGCACATGTGTCGCATTTCTGAATTAGATGAGACATATGTAACATACGACGATTTATGTTATCGCCACAAATCCACATAAGTCACAAACTTCCATCACATGTGACGTATATGGCTCACGTATGTACACGACCCCTGTACAAAACTGCAATATTCGATTACACGCTGGAAAAAACGGCTGTGCAAAATGTACATATAAATACACGCTGGCGTAATGTGCTAGAACGTGTGCTTCCGGTAATAGTCGCATCTTTCGTGTCGGACAGTGGGGTATTTTTTCCATGTTAATCGCTTTCACGAGCCACTTAACTTTGTACAAAAAGACTGGACCGCGTCATTAAGATACACGCGGATTTCCCGGACAGTAAATTTAACGTTCCTATGACTGCAAATTTAATCGCACTAAAAAGAGCGTCGATTGTGATCAAAATATAATATGTCCGCGCGCGATTGCGTTGTTTAATCGGCAGATCAATTAGATGATTTGTATAAATGAAATTAATTCATCGCACGCGCGTTTCATTAAAGTCGAGCGACGGATAGTGTCAGACGAGTTTTCCATACAAACGCTATTGATTCTCGGACAATTTGATCGGCGTCGAAATTAAATTATCTGATAAAATAAATTACCTCGCACGAAATGAAGAACGAAAAACGTGGCGCTCGTGATAATCGCATGCCGCTTTACTTTCGATCATAAATTCATTAACCGGGGCGCGCGACGCGTCGCTTTTAATTAGGTCGGCCATCGGGAGCCGGGATCGGAGCAACTTTGTGCTTTCGCTATCAAAAGTCCGACTGAGCCACCGTTTTCCGTTCGGATTTCTTTTTCGACGACTGCGTCTCGGCTCCCTTCGACCGTAAAATTGGACGAATACTTGTCGACAGATTTCTCGCTTTGTCCCCGGTCTCCAAAAAATGCATCGAGTTTCACTTGCGTGACATCACGGAATGAACACAGGTGTTTTACGAATTACAGAGGAAAGCGGCTGAACGTCTGCTGCTCGAAATAACTTGTAAGGCAAATAGCAATTAATCACGCGCGGGTCTCGATTACGCGGCTCAAGTAAATCACCTCCGGACTCGCCAGGATGAACGTAATCTGCAAGAGAACACGTGCTATGTGTTATATATGTATGAGATAAAGGGCATTCCTCGGCGGTGGCAAAAATCGAGCAAGTCTCGTCCGGGAATCGCGCAAGTGAATCAGGTGGCAGACATGAGTCGGTGTTGACAATGTGCGCCTGATGATTCACGATCGGTAACGTTGTCGGAGCGATGTTGAATGAACGGTAGTTGAACCGCTTTGTCATGTTGTTTGTTTGGGAGAGTCGGTCGATGGGCGTGAAATATTCGGAAAACAGGCGGAAAGAATAGGTCAGAATGACTTCTTTAAGTATGGCGTGAATTGATTACTCTAAATTTAAGGATACAAAATTGGTCTTCCATAGGGTCGAAATTTGTTTAAGATACTGAGACTCCGGGGCTAGAGCTCAAATCCCGATTTGGGTATTGAGGATGTGGAACCGCTGTGAAAAATCGTAGTGCTCATTCAAATGCTTTTTCGTTTCTACTCTGCCACTCAAAAATCTTTCATTGAACTTTACCATAATTACTGTAAAATTTACCTTGCCATCCTTACCAACTCCGAAATATGTTATTACTATTCTCTTTAACAGCGCTGTAAACTTTACCGTAGTTATACAGATCTGTGCGTTCAATTAAAGAATCAGAATATTCCCTAGGAAACTTCACAACCTTCTTTCAATCACGTCCGCGAGTCGCAACTCGGCATTTTTTGCTCACTCGTCGCTATTCAGATGCGCTCGTGAAATCGGGACGCGCCGGGTGATGGATCGGGTACGTTCAAATAGGCTTGCCCTCGACGTTCAGCAGCGAGATCGAGTTCAATTCCTGGGTGTGTCGTCGGTACGTCGAGTTGAAGCTCGTCTCATTGTATATGCTGGCGTCTCCACGTTTCCTCGACATCCGGCCCTCGGTGTCCTCCCGCTGAAGAGCCGTCGGTTTCCAGTAACAGAGGCACTCGTTGAATCTGCGTCACGATAAATAGGTTTAGTCGTTCGACTAGTGTCGGTTTGAATGGGATTCGGAAATGGGGTTGGGACGGTTTCGGGCATTCGATCTTCACCTCTTGCGGAACGTGCCGCTGATGAAGTAGAGGGCGATGGGGTTGACGCAACTGTTGATGAAGCAGAGACAGAAGCCAACTATGCGAAACGTGTGCCAAAACGCGTTATAGGTGTTCAGAGCTTGGGGGTAGAAGTTGTACCAGAGACTGAAGATCTGGTACGGCGAGAAGCAGATGAAGAAGATGACGATGAAGGAGATCACCATCTTGCCAACCTGTGGATAATGGGTTACAGAAGGGATTTGAAATCATTTTTTAGGAACGTATAGGTTTAAAAAACATGACCCAAAAAGCTGTGTGAGGTTTAAAAAAGGTACATTGAGCTAATATTCAACGACTAATAATTTTATTCAAAAAATGGTATTTGGAATTGTCTTTAAGGATAGGGTACACCCTAAAAATCAACTATTATACAGTTTAGAATAAATTAAAAGCAAACGTATACCTAGG
>JABFPB010001755.1:0-23419 GCA_022817645.1 Ceratoteleas bidentatus
AGGAACTTTCGGACGTAGATTCGACGTAGATTCCACGTCGAATCTACGTGTTTTAGAGGTGTGTCTGTTAGGGTATTGACATTCAAACGTCAACTAATATTTATTGATTTGATAACTTTTTCAACTGGTTGTGAAGAAGCACAAGAGAATTTTCGAAAGAAACTCACAGATTAAAGTCAGAGTTTGTTGACGTGGATCCTAACCTGAAACGACGTTTCGCAGATGTATTTCGAGAAGAAAAGAAGTTTTTCTCAAAAATAAGTGCGAAGAACGAGATCATTTTCTCCATGCCAATGGAAATCTTCTTATATTATACAATTTATTAAAATTTGTTAATTTTACCATGCTATATCGGAAGAAATTATTGTAACCTTGAAGAATTCTTCATAGATAATATAATACTTTCCACTCGACGACCTACGAAAATGTTCTATACTAGACCCGATAAACTCTTGCAAATTCATATAATTCCTACATAGATTCTTCCATAGTAATCACTACTACACAGTACTTCTACACATCATATATTATATGGTACAATAATATCTATTAGATTTACCACAAATTTACTAGTAAACCGTACCATACCACATAATATACACTACACTATTCCACATCATTCAACCCGACGATTTATCTCGGATTTGTTCCCCGTGCCATCAACTTCGACCATCTTCAGACTTCACTTTAATTTCCCGCGATTTTTCCCCCGTCCACGTTTGCGCGATTGTCCCGCTGAACCGCTTCATCCCATAAACCATCGTCGACGGTGTCGCATTAGTGGCGGAATCGCGTATTATTAATAGCAAGGAGACGACACCGAAAGAAGGCACCTGAGGGTCATCGGCGCGTGCGCCGGAAGTTCCCTCGCTGGTACGTTCCGCGTCCCTAAATCGAGGCGCGCGGGTAGGGATCGGTCGAAGGAGCCGACGGAGAAGCGGCGCAACGCCGAGGGAAGAAAAAACACCGCGGACTGAACTGAATGGGCGTAAAGCGGGTGGGTAGGTAATCTGCTAATGGACTGCTCGCGCGCTGTCTCTCTCGTTGAATTCACCCTCGCTTCCTCGTCCCCTCCCCGCGACGAGGCTCAGGGAGAGAGAGAAGGAGAAAGAGAGGCAGCCAGCAAGACGGAGAGAGAGAGACAGAGAAAGAGGGAGAGAGATAGAGAGAGAGGCGGAGGGAAAAGTGCTCCTCCGACGAGCACCCCACGCACGATCTATAATATTCGGATTCAGTGACAGAGGAGGGGAAAGTGTGGGTGAAAGTAAAAAAGGAAATATTGTCGTTGGGTCCAGGCGATAGACCTTAAGGGGACATTCCTAATCCTTGGTCGATTTTTATCACGATTTTTGGTTTTCTGGTGTTAGTGAGAAGCAGAATGCAGAAGTCATGAAAAATTGGAAGAGCTGGAATTTGTAATTGCAATTTTGCCAGCTTTGCTGTAGAGGGCTGGAATGTAAATTTGGATGTCAGCATTATGAATGTTATTTAGTTGTTAATAATTAAATAAACATTTGCTAAGAAAATCTTTTTCTAAATCGAGATGTTTATTTTATCGGAGAAAAGTAAATTACGATCATTTTATAAATGTTGCAGTTTTTTATGTGCAGTTCAGCGATTCTAATCTAAACGCACAGAAACATTTTTATTTGCTTCTACTACCTCCGTTTGTTCGTTCACGGAGCGCCATTGGAACGAAGCTCGACGTAAATGAATGGATTACAGATTCGTCTGTGAAATATAACAAATTTTCGCGTGACGTTACATAATTATTTCCGACACTCAGAACTGTCAGTTTACAGAAATAATGCATGCAATTTTAAAGATTCCCTTTGTCAGTGATTGATCGTGTTTCATTAATCAATATCATTTCAATGCGTTGTCTCTTGAGGAAATATGCAAAATTCAGAAAAATTTACTGGTCAAGTCAAATTAATAAAATTGACTGCGAATGTAATATAATTTTACCCTAAATATATATTATTTAATGTAGCTCAATTTGGAATCGTATGCATTGAATAAACTTTAACCAAATATTTCAGTATTCTGTATTTGTCGTGTATGAGACACTTGTTTTTGTAGTGTAAATGTGTCATATATTTTATACATAAGTTTATTTTTCCCCTTTAATTGTTCAAACAAATATCCCCAAATATCGATAAACCTTCCATACTGATTAAAGCAATCGAACTAATCGCGCCGAATAAATGTACAACCTCGTTGACGTCGACAATTAATTGGGCGACGAAAGGCAGAAATGATTCAAATTTTACTAGACAGCTCGAAATAGAACGTGATAATTCACTTACGCGCGCTCCCCCCGAAAAACGCGATCCATTTTACTTCGGGCACCGAAAAAAGCCGAGTTATTTAAGTCGCGCGTGGAAAATGTGACGGGTATTTATGTTTATTTGGTATAGAAACTTAATACCATCCCCCTGTAAATATACATCCGCGCCGATTGGTAACATTTTTATTGGGTTGTCATATGTTCCGTTGGCATAACTAGCCTTCATCTAGCAGTTAAAATAAGCCGCCGACGGCAGATGCTCCACAAATATCAGCTGGCGCTTCTCGTCCGCCGGCGCGTTGGGCAGTGATTCGCATCGCCCGCGGCGATCGGTAAACTCTTGTCACGATTAGTGTCTAAAATATGAACTCCCGGCATGAAACTGCCGTTCGCCCAGACCCGGCGCCAAATTAACTTTAATCAGTCCGCCGAACACAGACGAGCAAATGACTCATCACGAGTGCCAATCGCTTTTTTTAGTCACGAAAAAGCGGTTCGGATAACGCACCTGGATGTCGGAGCTTTCTAGTTCGAAAGGTGAAAGACATGTCCGTCGCCTATAAAATGTTGTGGAAACTTTCGGCATATATTACTCTGGTGAACCATAAAATATATTGCCATTATATATTCCTAATGTTCAATATATTCGTAATGTATTTATAAAAAAGGGGAAACTTTCAGGATACCCTGGTAAAACGAAATATATATTTCCAATATTTTGGCAATATGTATTAAATTATTCCAAGGTCCTTAAAACCTAATCCACCTGAAATTTCTATCTCAATCCCCAACGAAAACACTGTCCTAAAAACCTCCAATATTACGAGTTTAATTTTCAGTTTAACCTTAAAACAATAGTGTCTCCTTAGGCCACTTTTTCTTGAACAAATTGCCCGACACAACGTAATCTGTGAAACAGCGTCAAAGGTGTCAATCTCGAAGAAATAATCTTCCCCAAACATGTTCGAGCCTATTGTTCCTTTCTTCGAAATCCCCGGTATTTCCACGCCCAGGACCCAAATTTTCTCCCGAATTAATCTCGAAATTAAGATACGTCTCGCGTTCCTAAACCAGCCGCACCTCAACCATAACTCGACATCCGCTAGTCGATGAAAGTCGATTAATTTGTACCGTCACGTGCAGCCTAACCAAATGCCGAGAGCAGCAATTGTTCGTCATAACGCGATTGGAGCTGCGACGAGCAGTTAGGAATCATCCTCGCAGCGGGACAATGGCGCGTCGATAAACATCGAGGCTTAACGCCAAGAATAATGGGAAAAACAGCAGCCGGACCGACCTATTTTCTAATCCTACTTAGGGCCCCCCTGAGGCTCGAACAACCTGATCAAACACTCGCGATTCCGGAGTGCGCTTCGAGGACGTTTTCGTGCGAACCGCACGGTCCGTCGCACGCGGAGAAAAATATCACGTAAAATAGGTGACAAGTAGCCAATTGTTGAGAAAAAGAAGAATTTACTGACGGAATGTATCAGATAATTCTTTCGACAAGAAAAATGGTATTACATGTGAAAATACACTGACTTTTGTGGCGAAGAAACGTTGAAAGAATTTTACACTGAAAGAATGTTCGAATTTCAGTGGAATAGTAAAGTATTTCTATGCTGAAATAACTACGAACTCAATGGTAATTACTGAATAATTGTAGATCCTAGTTTTTATTGTTACAACAACTAGGAATTGAGACAGTATGTATAGTTATATACTATATATAGTCTAGAAGTATAACATTGAGTAAAAGTATAGTCTCCTTTAATGTCAATCTAAAATATGTTAACAAAATTATATTTACCAGACAGTTGCAAAAAAATTAGTTTTAAATCACAACCTGAAAAAGTGGCTAACAAGTACACAATGAGATATTCATTCATACAGTTCCATTTTATTCATCGACCTACCAGTTTTTCCCATACAATTTTTCTCAATGCACTGCAATAAATAATTTCATTCGCCGCCCGCGAGCATCGAATAAAAATAATTAAACGGACTTGTCTTATCGAATGGTTTTGATAGCCGCGTATCGCGTAAGTGTGCGACTTGTTTATCGAATTATTAGCATAATCGCCGGAATGTTGCTCGCGCGATAAGACGCGCATACTTTAATCGGTTACGAGTAGCGCCGATTAGCCATTTGCATTCGCTGTTTGACGTGAAGTCGGTTGCACTCCGGCGACCGATAGGTCTCGCTGCAATGCGGCATTTCGAAACATCGAATTGATACGCGAAATCGTCGGAAAAGAATTTCATTGCATTTATGGCAGGGTTGCAGTCATAGTCGATAGTTAAAACAGCCGGTCAAATCCGATACGACCGATAAGAAAAAGTTCTTCAAAGATGTAACATTTTCAGATATAAAGAGTTTGCCGATTTAATAATGCACAAATTCACCAATTTCCGCAGTATCCTGGACAAAAAGTAATAAATACTTTAAAAAAGTACATTTTAAGTCTATAAAATGTAGCAAATCCATGACAAAAATTGCGGATTTTTACTTGGAAATTTCCTCCTCAATTAAATTACACTACGATGTCTCCTGAATATATTGGAAAAGTACTATGTTCTGAAAAGTTCGTAAACTAATTGAACACCAGATTCCGAGGATGGCTTCGTAAAAAAATGCGAAAAAATGCGCAACCGTCTAAGCAACGATGCGCAGAGTCGAAATGTGCTTAACGTGTTTAATCCGAGGCGCCGAAGCGGATCTGGAAAAATTCGTGAGCGGCGCGCTGCTGTGGCGCATTTAATAGCACTGGCATTGTGCTCGGCTGGAGTCCCTCCGGCTGAAATCCCGGTGCGAATGCATTACGCGTCAACGAGCGTCGAGTAGCAATATCCTGAGTCGCTGGATGCTAGAGTACGGGATTATAATACATTACCAATTCGACGAGGCTACCGATTGACCTTGTTTCAACTTTATTTCAAGTTTGTAGCCGCGCCAGACGAAATTTTGGACAGCGCGGGAACTTTCGACGCTCGAGTATTCAGGGACACTCCACGGCGTTTCCACTGTTTTCGACACGGACGAATGGTTGAGAGATCGTCGCCGAATTCCATGATTCACGAGTTATTGTCGCGGAATTTCCACGTGCAGCGAATGAGTTTGGAATTAGCAAGTCGTTTAGTTTGAATACTCGCAAGGCTACATTTGGAGTATTTCGAAAATGGTAATTTTCAGTGAAATTAGAAATTTTGTAAAATGGACTTTTTTACTTTGAATCTTCCGCCATTATGTTTGGAATGAAAGACCCTGCAATTCAAGTACCATCTCGACCTCATTTAAAAAAGTAGCACATTTTTCGAAATACTCAAAATTGCTACATTTTGAAAAATCAAATTTTTCAAAGTAATCCAAACATGGTCGTGTTTGTACTCAAATTAAAGGATTTCCGATTTCCAACACAATCATCAAAACGGATTCTAAATCCAACCACCTTCTGTTTGCAAATTCAAAAATATTCCGAGGCATATTTTCTCAACATATTTCGCATAGAACTTTCGCAGTCCAGTTTTCACCTTCTAGGCTTTCTCCACCGCGAAACCTATCGAACAGCGTTTTCTGCCGATCATGGTGGAAATCGAGCCGAAGAAATCCTCTAGATGGCCGATAGAGTCTAATTGTGAACAGTCAATTGCACAATGCGGTTCGGCTCGGAAAGCGTGAAAATGACGGCACGCTTTACATGTCACGACAAAGCAGCGCTCCATTCAGCGCCGCTGTCGGCTCCCGATATCGATTGTCAACTCGCGATGTACACAGGGTTACACCGCGCACACTTGTTACAATATTTACAGAGTCGTCCCCAAATTTGAGCCCGCAACCGACCCCCGATTGACATCCGCAAGTGGCGCTCTCTATCCCTATCCCATTCTCTCTCTTGTTTCGCTAAGAAAATAATGCGTCCATGGGAGGATAATGCGCGGCTTATGGCACACGGATGACGAGTGTTATTGATGGACGCGAAATAATACCGCGAATTGAAATGGAAAATTGTCATTCTTGCGGGTCGAAACCGAGCCGAGAACAATGTCCACTCGAATCCCGGAGGACGTTCCTCCGATATCCGAAATCGCGGCATTAATTCTCTGTGTACGGTGGATCGCGTTTCAGGACTAAAAGCTTCTCGGTGAAATCCGTCAGGAGATTAATTTCACGTCGCAAAGCTCATTTATATTGCTCGAAATGACCGAACATTCGGAACTGGTGAAGTGAAGAAATGACGGAAATAACGGTGAGAGGGCGCAACCGGAATTTGAGTGTAAATGTTGTAACGTTGGAAAGAGATAAGGAAGTGACGTATTTATGAGGTATTTGACAGAAATATGTGTGAGTTTATGTCAGAAGAATGTCGAACGGCCGTTGGAAAAAGTGGACATTTTAACAGGGCACAATTAACATGACAACTTATGTGGGACATATATTTAGAGCCTATGTAAATACGTATATGCTTGCAACATATATTGAATATACGTTGTCACAAGTGGGCCACATATGGAGACATATATTTTGCCACGTATGGGCGTTATATAATTTTGTATCTGGAACAGAGTGTCTCATTGGATTAGTCAAAGTTCAGCGAGGTTGTATGCAATAACTTTTGGGCCAGGACAGTTTGACGAATTATTAAATTATTTTTTTTATAAATGTTAGTTTAAAATTGATAAATTCAAACTAATAGTAAAATTATGCTTTAATGACGTTTATGTCTATTACTGCATTAATAGACATATTTTAAAACCCCATTTTACTTTCTCTTTCTCTGGGGTCAACTTGACCCCAGTCTGCTTCTAGCGTTAAACATTTAAACAAATCATTTGGTAAAACTAACCATATGTTTTGGCATATCTGACCAAATGTTTTGGCAAATCTGACCAAATGTATTGATTTGGCTGACCAAATACGAATTATCAAATAATTTGGTTGAATTATCTAATGTTTTGGTTGGTGTTATTTTAGTCAAATAATTTGGTCAATCCAACCAAAATCTGGTTAAGTTAACCAAACATTTTTCTGAGCGGAACATGAAGATTTTTAAGAGTGAATATATTTCTACAAAAAAATTACTCAACAATGTTTCAACAGAACAAAATTAACACAAATACTTAAGCCTTTTGAATAATTACACAATATTCAGTTCAAATATATATATCCATAAATATTCAAATCCTACAATTAGGATCAAATGTGTGTTTTTATAATAAAATCAAAGTAATTTTGAACGTTTACTTTTGAAGTTAGATGTTGTTTACTTTTCCAATAATTAATTCCCCATAATCATTCACGACAAGCTAAAATTTGACAGATGTCAGAACTAATTAAAAAAGTTTGTTACTAATAACCTTTGAAAATGGATTTTTATTACTTTGAAGCTGCACATAAATTATTCCTTAATCATATTGATTGCCACAGTGGTTTAATTGTTCAACGTTTTATTACATCGTAACGTAGTTTGTTAGAAAACTCACTCACTTATCCGCAAAATTATCACGATGGGAAATCACAGTGCAACTGAGAATCTTACGGTACGTACATAAAATAGCATTTTCAAGTAGATTTTACTTCCTACGTGTCTACTAATCGATTTTTATCATTCACTGATTAGTCAAATCGTAATCGCACATAATATCGTTTACGTGTGATTTTTAAGTAAAACTGCCTATACTTCTTTTCAATTAGTAGTTGTAGCAAATTCCAAGATTGCTCTTTTTGAATCCAACTATAATCCAGGTACTCAGTAATTTCTAACACTCTCGCCTAACCTCAATCAGCCAAATCACAGATGGCAGTCCCCAGATTCATAACAAACCCAGTAAATGTTTCCAAGTCATTTCCTTCCGCGCACTAATTTCCTAATTTCCAATTATCCGTATCCGGGCCCTCCTTCTACCGGTAAATTGTTCATCGGCCTCGATCTCCCGATCGCGATCTACCGCCGAAAATGACTTTTCACATGATCGCCCGTCGATCCTAACTCGTTGATAGCTTCCGCTCGATCGTATCTCATCGATCATTAATCACCGGCATTTATCATTAATCTTGGCGCAGTGCGTGTAATGCGCGCGAGCGCGTAACAAGCCCGATGAAACAGGAAGTCCGATCTTATCTGCAGGGGTGGCGGCCGGTCCCCCGTCTCGGGGGCTCTTCATTGAATGTTTGTCGGGGTGCGCTGCCGGCAAATACATTGAATTTATTTATTACTCGGTTTCGCCCCTGCCGCCGAGGAGCAATCCATGCCCGAACTGGCAATCACTACCCCACGGGCGCTGCCATTAGCTAACCATATGATTATTTCATAGTGCCCCGTAGGGGTGCATATCTTTACGCTCCGGGAGTCGAGTTACGCATGTTACTGCGCGCTCACCTTATGCGCCAGTTTCGCGTCCGGGCACCAGAAAGGTCAACCGCGGATACGACGGACGATTGGTTATTGGAGAGTGAGCGATTGTTTGGATTCTGGAAAAAAGTTATCCGCGATCAATCACGTATGCATATTTAATGGTACGTGGAAATGTTTGAATTGTACATGGAGATTGTGTAACAAAAGACCTACATATGGAAATTTCTGAGCCATATATGGAAGATAAGTAGACCTTTTTATTCTTATGTGACCCATATATGAATAAAATATATGTATGTGTAAAGCATCAAATTTGACGCAAGAAAATCATATTTACAAAAAAATCTACTCGTTGGATGTCATAAAAAGAGACTGAGGTTGACAGAAAACATAGATCCTTTGAAACTTCATTGTTTTTCACTGATTAAACAATGGACCAACTATAATATGTTGATGTCAGTACCAAAAGTTACAAAAAATATTACAGAAGAAGTGGTGAAAGTTGCAAACAATTAACCCGTTATATCTGCAATAGTATTAAAAGTTTTTTTATTAGTTAAAAAAACTAGGCTGAATTTTGCTATATATAATAATCCATCATTCATCTAAATCATTTTACGTATAAATCATTTTCTCCGTCATTTCTCTCCCGATCGGTTAGTTGAGATTATCACCCCACCGTCGGGCGCCTAATTGAAAAACCGGCTCTCGCATTCATCGGTACGAATGAAAAGAAAACACGATTTCCGACACGACGATTCCGCGTCGCGACCCCGCCGACACGTATATTAGGCCGCGCCGCGTGTCTCCCGCCCGTCCCGGCGTCGACGCTGTTATTGTATGCGCGACAAATCCGAGCGCGACTCGGCGCATTTTATTAGAGCATTGTCGTAATCCGGGGCGGCGATGCATTTATTTCGTCGAGCGGACGATGTCGTCGCGCCGATTGTTCACGAAATTAGTTGGATTACGCCGAAAAAAATATACTGGAGAAATCTGCAGGAAAATTCGAATGCTTTTTACAGCGGGACAGCCGGGAAATCGCATTTCAGTTGCATTACTGAATACATTGTTATTGGCATTGGTTAGTAAATTGTGTTAATATTATCATTGCATTTCGAAGGCGAAAAGCTATTGAAAAACTGACATACAATCAAAACATTCGAACTTTTCAACAACTTTGGAAAAAAGGAATAAACATGAAAAAGCGATTGTTTTCTAATGAATAATTATGGCAATTACGATCACACTATTAGATCAAGCGAGGATAGTTTTAGCGGAATTCCGAGATTGTCTGTAATTACTGAACGAAATCAGTGCTCGATAAGTACGAAAAATGAAAATAATCAGTAAATTGTTACACACGTTCCGCTATTTTTATGACAAAACAAGTAAAAGATATTTTAAATTGCATGTGTTTAGAGTAAAAACGCCTGTAACGAAATCTTCCGTTTAGATTATTTAAAATATAAATTTGTTACGAGTGAAATTAGAGGCGCATTTTCGTTGACAAATGCATCTCGTTGCATAAATGTTTAAAGCCACGATATTAAACTTGCAAAACGACAATTCTGCTTTAAAAGTAAATTACAATTTTAACTGAATTTCACATGAATGTTTCACTTCAAATAGGTAAACCTTTGGGAATGTCCAACTCTGCCATACTCGGGTCAAAAATTGGTCCATCTTTATTTCCCTTATTACTTATAAACTATATTTTCTATATTCTATATTCTAATACGAAAATTAGAATAATTTATGTACCATTGGGATATAAAATACACAAAAATTATTTTGAATAATTGATTTGTGAATATATAGCCGTTTATACTCGTTTACAAAGTTAATTTTTTAAAATATTTTTTAAATATTAAAAAAAAGTTAACATTTGTTTTTATATTTTCCAGCTGCCATAATTCGATCGTATATTTACAATACTTCATTTAAAATACAATGCCCCAATAAATGCAACATTTTTTATGAAATATATTATAACATTTTTACTGGTATTCCATGATGAAATATTTTATTACCAAATCTGAAATTCAGTACAAATGTTTATTTCAATATTCACAAAATTTCGGGCCGTTCTTTCTTTTCATAATTCGAATTTTCGTGTTAGACAAATCGATATTTAATATCTTCCTTAAACAGTACGGATAACCTTTTAATTAGCCAAATTAAAAAATCTTTTCAGGGCAAAATGAATCTTTTTCAGGCTTTATAATTGTAACTAATTGCATCTCGAACAGTAATTTTTTAATCTTTAACGGAACTCCACAGAGAAAATTCTATTTCCGACCGACGCCTTTGTTAGTTTTGTTAGACAATGTTACATTCTTAGTTTAAATATCGCAAACTTGCGTGTGTATATTGGAGAACGCCAAACTTCACGAAAATTGGTAAAAAATCCTAAACAAAATTGGTGTCATTGATTGCCCTTAAAATGGGCTTAAAATATTCTCCGTAATTGAAAACATACCGGAACTGATGTATAAGACGATATGGAGACAATTTTTATACTTTTCGGAGGAACCGTTTTCCCTATAAAAATTGGTCCAAAAATTGAAAAAAAGTTTTCTTTCCTTACCTTAAAATCGACTCAAAATAGGTTAAATATTCTCTCAGCACATTAAAAAACAATTATCTTCGAAGCAAATTTGTTCTTTATCCAATCGGTGATTGTTCTTTATTTTCGCGGTTTCGTTAAACAATATTTAAATAATATTGCAACCCATTTTATATGCCAGTATATGTTTTATTTCCCATACATACTACTCATATACCACACATATGTAAATTTTACCTCGGCTCATTACCAAATATGGAACTTGGAAGTGTGAAAAAAATGTAACGTGCAAAAGAAATTCAATAAAAGTGATTGTCAGTTTTTCATGAAATTCGGACATTTTCAACTGTGGTGTCCCCTTAATCGGTTGACGATGATGTTCCGATGGACCCGAATCGCCTCGGCGCTTGGCACAATGGTATCAGTGCGACTTTGGGTATCACAATACAGCTGTCCAATTCCGGGCTCTCAAATCAAGAGAGCTCGAGAAAAACGAGCTTTCGACTGCAGCCCTTCTGGCCCGCAAAAAGGAGCGCCCAGTGACATCAAAAAATCAAACTCCGTGTCGGTAACAAAAAACCCCACTTGAAAGAGACTCGCAACAGCGATACTGCGACAATGACACTCGGCCGCGCCTCCACCTGTCGGCCGGCCATTGTATTCCTGCCACTGAAAAGGGCGTGATTAAGTTCTCGTTCTGATGTACGACGTAGAATGCTAGCCGGGTTTCGGCTAGTTTTCCGTATTGATTAATGAGTCATGATCGGGGGAAATTAGATAGGGTTTGCTTAGTGAATCGGGATGAATGATGCACGATGATTGTTGGCTATTTATGAACCATGGCGAATGATAATTTTTAAGGAGTTATGGGTGAGTTGAGTTACCCAAGAAAATCTATTAAGATCTTGCTAGGTTTTTCAAGATTGTAATAGATAAAAATTGGTCGGTAACTTACCGATAAAAATTTCGGTAAGAATTTCAACATTGTTGTCTTCTTGCTTTTTTAAAATTATTATTTTTAAGAGCAGGACTACAGCAATATTAATTTCTATTTTACTGACTTCAGCGTCATTTGTATTTGTACAAATATTGCAATATATTTGTTGTTTTCAACAGAACACCAATATTCTTTCATGAAAGAAGGTTGTAAAGTGGGTAAATTTAATTTATGTTCATAATAAAGACAATCAATTGGAACAAACAAAATGTACCACTTGCTAAAATACTTTGATGAAATAATTTTCGTTTTTTTAAATTAATCATCTTTATTGGGTAAAGATCAAACTTGGGAAGATTCTCCTCTATGTTCTCCTAAAAACAGAAAAAATATATTGTAATATTTATATAAATACAAAAAAATAAAAGTCGGTAAAGTAGAAATTAAAGTTGCCTTTACACTCCTCTTAAGACCAAGTTGAAAGTCTGCTGCAACGTAGTTAGGAGAAAAACCTTTGCTTTGTAAAAAAACCTTACTTGGTATTTCTTCATAGACTAACCAGGCCGAGATTCTGTGATTATGAGAGAATGTATCAGCAGCACAACTTTTATCAACGTATTTAGGCGTATTCTGCAAACAACGATTGTCTCCAAATCGAAAAGTTTACATTTTACCAATTCAACAAACATAGACTCTAAATATTCCTTCTTCGAAGAACAAATCTAAAAAAAGTGAACAAATTTGGCTATGGGTTAAATCATTCCTACTTCAACGGTTCGAAAACAAATGTCGGATTGGCAACCAAGAAGTCTAATCTTCAAAAATGGAAAAAACATACACATTTTTGAAAAATTCATTTTTTCTCTGCCAATCTGAACAGCAGACCTTTTCTTCCGCGTCTTAATTCGTGAAATATGTCTTAAATTAAGACGTAATACGTCTTAAATTAAGACGCAATATGTCTTATTTTAAGACACTTTTGTAAGACGTCTTAAAAATGTGTTAAAAAAGTGTCTGAAATTAAGACACTTGTTTTAGCGGTGTTAGCCGTAGTTTGAGGATTCTCTGTCCCATAATCACGTTTTCGGCACATCCTTAAGACCTACCTTTCCCTCTCTCTCGCACTGGCTCCCAACTCTTCGTCTCCTCTCCGTCCACTTGCGCGGATCGGGCGAGACAGCGCGCCAACGCGGATTAGTGCGCAGTTAATTACGATTAGAGGCGACAGTTGGTCCTCGCAGGGCGCGTTACGTATGCACGCGCGCACACTTGCGTGCCCGTGTGCGTGCATTATGCGCGCGAGCGCGCGGCCCATAATGTATACAAGGGCGGCGATAATACGCACTGACAGGAGCGCGCACCCTCGAACTTAACGCAGACACGTATACGAGGGATAAAGCGGGACGAGCAGCGAGGGAGCGCCGAGGGTTGCAACTCGAGTCGAGAAGCAAAACATACACAAACGACAGAATGAGCATCGCCGTATTTTCGGCGCACAATTATTACCCACTGATGTTATAATCCTCTCGTGTTACGCCAAAGCACATGCGGCTTTTCGTGATCGCCTTTTTTCGGCCGTTTTTTGGGTTTGAGACGACGTTGGGCCATTGGCGGTCAGGTGCGATGATTGGCGGAAGAATTGGTAGGAACGTTCCAAAATGTTAGTTCATGTAAAAATGGAGAATTTCTTATAGGAGTTCAATTATTTTTTAATTTATTTTCCGAATTCATTCCATTTTGAAAATAAATATCATAGAGTCGAAAAACAACTCTGAGAAAATTGATTCTAAAAGCTACGAAAAATGCGTACGCTTCACTAGAAAAAAAGATGTCTCATTGGAGTTTCATTTTGAGACACTGAAACATCTTTGGTGTTTCTTCTGTTTTGTTTTGTTTTGTTTTGATTTGTTTTGTTTTGTTTTGTTTTGTTTTGTTTTGTTTTGTTTTGTTTTGTTTTGTTTTGTTTTGTTTTGTTTTGTTTTGTTTTGTTTTGTTTTGAGACACTTTTCGTGTCTAATATATCAAAGTGTTTCAAAATGAGACACTTCTTTTTGTAGTGTTTACGAGATATATCGTAAAAGGTACGAAGAATTCGTACTTTCCATGATTTATCTCTTCGTAAAGCGTACGAAGTTTTCGCAACTTTTACGAACTGTTTTTCTCAGTGAAGTCATTTAAGAAACATTAACCCTCCTTTTGCACAAAAACTTTTTAAAATAAGAGGTTTTTACAATGTAGTTTTGAATTAGGATGGGTTACTTAGTTATTGTATTTTCCGAGTTAACTTCGTAAATCGAGAATCTGGTTTGTCGATGTGACAATGGGAAAAACGGTGTCACCGATGTTTTGCTATTCTAGGTTTTGTCTCAAACTGAAACTCAAACTGAATGTTCAATACCGTCATGAAATATGAAGAACACGTCGACAACGATATTATACATTATCTAACGTCGCTGGCACGTAACATCACTTTGTAGTTGTTCTTTGGAATTGTATATTTTTGGAACCATCCAAACGAAATTGCATTAAAATGACGGAATAATGTTATAAACACATTTATTATTGTTGCATTACAATTTTTTAAAATGTCTAAAAAAATTGTTCGAAAGCTTTCATTTGAAGATGTTTGTATACTGTGATAGTCCAAATATCTCATTTTAAGATGTTTTTGGTATCTTTTCTGGCAAAGTGTCTTCGAAAAATTCATTTTTTTAGGGCATTCTTGAAAAAAATCTTTTTGGATCGAAAGGAATCTTTTGTTTTAGAAGGATTTCCTGTTCGATATTAGCCAAAAATAATTCCGTTTGATTCAGAAAAAGGTTTTGGTAGATTTTATTCTACCAAAACCTTTTGATTCATGCGTACTGCACATGCGCAGTACGCATGCTCATTTTAATGTAAGATCATTTTAATATAAGATTGCATTCATTTTGTTACAAAACGTAGCTTTTTCGTGCCAAAGATAACGGAACCATTTCGTCCAAACAGTAAGAAAATATTATGTTTGTGAGAAAAATAATATGTTTCTCAGTGTTATTATCGAAATGTAATAACACTACTTTGTATACATTATTGTAAAAATAGAACACTATTTCACTATAAGGATTTTGCAGTAGAACCTCCGATTTCCCCGCCTTTGGAAAACAAGTTTAAATTTTAACTTAAACCCTTTCAATTAAGTGATTGGTTTATGGTCCGTAAATAATAGACAATCGAATTAGCGTACACGGAGAACTTCAGACAGTCTTTAAGCAAATCTACCAGACATCTTTTGGATGTAAATAATTCAATATGACTCTAATTAGTTAAAGACTTTGCACCAATTATTTACAATGACTCTTGCTTGTAAACAAAAGACAAAGTTCGTTGATTGAAAATTATGTCTCATATCCTATATGAAGTTCCTAACTTTAAGTTGCATTTTATATATATCATTTCGTAGCACACTTTTAGAATTATTTAGATTTATATATCTTATCAATTTTAGTTAGTCTGTTTTAGAATAACGTTTTAGGTAAAGAAATATTGATAGGAAAATATTTATAATTCATTTAA
Organism: Ceratoteleas bidentatus; assembly: GCA_022817645.1. NCBI lineage: Eukaryota > Metazoa > Arthropoda > Insecta > Hymenoptera > Scelionidae > Ceratoteleas > Ceratoteleas bidentatus. Next base: position 15,705 of record JABFPB010001755.1, read on the forward strand.
AATGGTGGTAAGAATTAAAGAATTTCAAATTTGAAACGTTTTATTTGAAGTACGAATTTGCCTTTTTGCACAGAAAACCTAAGCGAGAAAATAGATAATACCTATAATTGCTTCTAATTTGCTGTTTATCGTTAGCTATAGTGGTTACGTATATTGGTTTAGCTTGGGTTGTTACAATGTGTGGACTGAATAGATAGATTAAGTAGCTTTTATGGTTACATTGATCCCATTTAGAGGCCCCGTTAATACCACAAATATACAGAATCTTCTGTATTTATTTTCATTTTGCCTAACTTTTATTAATCTTATTAAAGGTACCATTGTTAGATACCTTCTGGTATCTAATATTGATACCTTCTAATAACAAAATAATATGTTCTTCATTTTATATTAATATCAAATTCACCAATTCACAAAGGAATGAAATTCACAAAGGAATCTTTTTACGGGGCAAACTCGTTAAAAACCTTAAAAAATATATTTTATTTCATCGAATTTCATTGAATTACATTAAATTTATTAAAGAGATTAACAATCAAGACCCTTCGATTATTTTTCCGCAAACCTTTCCTACCGATTATATGGCCTCTAACTGCAGAAACTGTATCCTATAAAAATAGATCGGTCCGCGCAAACTGCCAGCTTGCAATTTCAATGATCAGGCACGATTACGCGCAGAATCTCGCAAAGTCAGAGTACATGCAAATTTACGCATTATCATCAGCGAGCTCATCCGAATAGTGCAGATCACCGCGATTAATACGTCGCGCGATTTTCCCCCGGAAAATCAATCAACCGAACTCGAATCGCAGTCTCGAAAAATTAACGACTCGACTAATTGACAGGCGCTTCGCTTAGGGCTCGCTGACATATTTCCTAAATAAATGTTTGGTTCTGATAGTCAAAAAGTGAAATAAACGTTTCAAATTGTATTTCAATCATATTATCGTTTGTTTCGTTTATACCAATCTAAAACTAGAACAAATATTAAATAATGAATACAAATATTAAATAATGTATATAAATAAATATACAGATAAATCGATAAATAATTTATAGGTAGTGTCAGTACAGATAAAAAGAAGTTTACTATAAGAAGAAGTTGGTAATCAATTTCATAAATTACTTTGTATTATTTTTTTGGTTAAAAATAATAATTAATTGTTATTGTTAACCAAACTGTTTGTCTAATACTCTATTGTTGTATTTAATATGTAGAATTGAAAATCTAATTAATATGGCAGTTTATTTTAACGTTTTGTAAAAATCGTTCGATGGCTTGGCACTCTCCCTATATTTTTATTGAATGTTGTAGCTGAATTCCGCATTACATGTCGCAAGTCAAGAACAACTAAACAGTACACCGCGGCGTAATGCACAGCTAAGCTCGACACAGTTGCACACGATCCACCGAACACAAACGCTGAGCAACCAAAACACAGTGTTAATAGTTACATAAGCTGGTTGCGGACATGTCGCGCCCAATTAAAGCTCTGTTATGAATCTCAGTTTTGGTGCTATTAATAAATTAGCCAATTTATGGCACTGTGGCAATATGAGGAGAATGTGAACATTTCCTTGACAAATGTTTTTTTCTGTAAAACTTCTGTAAATAAGAACGAGGAAGACCTTTGAGATAATGTTCCCAGTTAACATTTACATTCATAATAAGTTTCACAGTTTTAATTTTTTTTTATTATTTAATAAACTTAAATATTTTATATTATTAATATTTAATATTATTTAATAAAATTCACAGTTTGAGAAGCGTTGTCGTAAAAATTACCGTCAAATGACCGTCATTGACGTAACAATTTTATGACCGCACTGATATTCAGATTCTCGTCAATTGACCATAAATTTTGTGATCGCCGCAGACACATCTACATGCATAGATAGCCAAAAATTATAATTTTTTCTGTGTGTCTTGTTTAATTTTACAATGGAATTTTTATATTGATGACTAGAAATAAATGATACCAAAAATTGGTATAAAGAAATTCATGGTTTAAAAAAATGCATGATTTGCATTATTGATAAGTTTGCTTCATTAATATTGAATTACAATGTGGCTCATCGCAAGACAGCATGCAAAAAGATTTAAATTAAGTCATTTTACGAAAAATCATTAAAGTCGTGAGTTCGAATCCCACTCATTGAGACGAATTTTTTTCATCTGAATTCATTATCTGACTGTTTCATTGCAATTGTTATACAATTGCAACAATTTTAGAAATTGCCCAAAATTTAATTTGCTGTGAACTTACAAGCTCATTGTGAATTTCGACGTTGACCACACTGCAAAAAGACATGTCTTATTTTAAAACACTTCCGTTTCAATTTTTAAAACGTTAGGAGTGTTTTCCGTTATAAAAAGATAGGTTACAATTTAAAACACCTGAAAACGTTTTAAAAATGGGACAAAAGTGTTTTAAAATAAGACACCTGTTTTTACAGTACAGATACATTTAATTGCCAATACAAATACTTCTACTTTCCTTCGAAACCAGACAAAAAACTGAAACTATCAACACAGATTGGCGGAATCCAAACTATTCGTCTCAAAGCATACCCAGCCTTTCCCAAACGAACGAAACACGGCTTGAAAAATATCAATATTTAACGAAACTGCGTAAATTTGACTTGGGCCGCTGTTTATTAACACACTGTGAATAATTATGATATAATAACTGAGCGATAAAACAGTCGGCGACGGTAAATAATAGGCGTCGCGGAATTTTTCTTGTGTCGGGTCAGCGTGGTCGAAAAATTCCGAGTCATTTTCACGCTGGATTTATATACGCTTTGACAAGATAAACACGTTTCCACGACGCCAAACATTGCGCAACGTCTTGAGTCTGGACGTTGGCGAAATAACGAGACCTTATCAGAAACATTTCCGTTCGTCCAAAGTCTTTAACGATCCGAAGCCACACTCGACGGACAATGAATTTGAATATTTATGATGGCACACTCAATAAAATTGCCCGGGGGCTTTTCGTGGGTCTACTATAAAGCGGGCTCCCTTTCCAGATAACTCGAGCCGCGATTCTGCTCTTCGCGTTGCCAAAGCATTATAAATTTGATATTCGTGAAAAATTAACGTACTCGGCGATTTCGGCTCTCTTTACGTCTGTCCGTCAGTGAACGACTGCAAAATCAGGGGCGAGAGATAATCGACAGGTTCTGTTAAATAGTTAATCATTTATGGAGATTTACGATTTATGTAATTATGGATTTTCAAAAGAGTAAATGTGATCGTAGTGATCTAATTGGGCTTTACATTCGGTTAAAGGTTTTTTACCTTTACGAAAGGAGGTTACAAAAAAGGTGAATTCAGTTGAGATTACTAAAATTATATTGACTCATTCGAGTTATATAGAAGCGGAGACAATTTTTCATGATTTATGTTTAAGTTTGTACAAGCTGTAGGATTTATGAGTAGTCCATCATGTTTTTTATTGGAGGTGGAATTTTTTTTGTTCCTGTAGTTTTTACTCTCCTATGTGGATTCAATAGCAGTATCTATTTTTATGCTGTCATCATCATGGAGTTACAGGATTGCGTATTACATACCTAAAAACCAAAATTCGTCAAGAAGTCAGAAATTTAAATGTTTCAAGATCGTATCTAAATTGAATTCTGCAACACAAATACTGTGAAATTTGAAGTATGAAACATTTGTAAAAAATTGTTAATGTTTGGAGGTACAATTTTATTTCTGACCTTTCAATTAAACCAACTATTATAATTGACCATATCAATTAATATTGTAGTATATATTGGATGCATACAATGATTAGATAACTGTTTTAAACTGGCTGTGAAAATATCTGTTTCATTCTACGATAAGATACAAGAGACTCGTAATCCAAGTCAATCTAATTACATTTGTGATTTGTAATTAACTTATAATTGAAATTACATTGATTTGTAATGTAATCTAATCCTGTAAAATGATTTAGATTTAATTATTTTTGTTTAATTTTACCAGAAACGACTCTTAAGCTAACCCGATCTAACTATACTGCAAATTCGTTGAAAAAACTCTACTTTTAATTATGTAAACAGTATTTTTACGAAAGAAAGAATACACAACGAAAGAAAGATAAAGAAAAACGAAAGAAAAAACATTTTATATATTCTAAGTAACAATTATTCATTTTTCGTAGTTTCAATATTTATCGTGTTCGAACAGTCAGAATTTTACGTAATATGTAAAACTTCATAATACGTTATGGCACCTGAATCGCGCAATATTTTACATAAATTTATAAAACTGATTTTACAATATAATTCGAATTTGTAATGAAATCAACCAATATTTCTCTTTGCCTTTCGGGATACTGCTTTTCTATCATGTCGCGCGATCGCGACTTGCAAATGTTGTTTCCATTTTCCGCTATCATGTGCTTTATTTCGTTAATTGTTACATATTTTCGGCGCAGGAACGTCAGCACACATATGCGCAAATAAAAAAATCCGACCGAAAGTCCCTCCGATTAGCGTGCTGATTTCAAAAGTTGGAGAACCACAACTCCACTTTGGAGTTTGCGGCCCTTTGCAATGGAGTATCTCTTTTTAAGGATACTCACTCCATGTGTGGTCCGAGGGAAGGAGAACGCACAATAAAATATGATTTGGAATCCTGGTCTAATTATTCTTATAACTGATTACCCATTAACTTAATATTATGAAATCATACATTCACAGTATTGAAACACAACAATATTTATTTCAAACATAACAACATTTTAGTTTCAATCCTTCAAACTGTGAATCTCTCTTTTGGTAGACAATTACTATACATCGAAACTTTTAACTTCCATCGAATTTTTTGAAAGTCATAACTTATTTTTTAATTCCCCCTTTTCTCCGGAATCTGACTCTCCCTCTTTTTTTAATTCCAGATACTTGATGACGGGCGGTTTAATAGACCGGATCTACCGGCATGGCCAGGCTCTAATCGAGACAGACTACTTCTTGGACCCCGAAAAGGAGGCATCCATTTTGGTTGCCTCTTACGACTTACTGTGTCGCATTTGCTATTTCCTCAAACGAGCAAATTGCGCGGACACACCAGCGACACCTAACGGCGACTGCGTTACTGTGGTGAACAGTTCTGGGAACAACAACAACAATGGCAATGGGGAACAGTCATCCGCGGAGACCCATCTGTTGGGGTACTTGTCTTCGACGGAAGCTGCTGGCTCAATTGGCACACTATACGCGGCGATCGCACTGACATCGCAGAGTCAGAAAGGCGCCTCGCCGACGCCGAACCAGATTGGGCCATCGACGCCGGCGAGGCTACTGGCGGCCCGGGCACTCAAATTGCTTCGCTTGATCGCCGAGCTGGATTTGAAAAAGATGCAGGTTAGAGCGAGTGGATTTATTCATTGAATTATTTATATTTATTGTCCACGTGGAAAGAAATCAACTTCGGAGTAGATAAATCAGGATACTTTTTACAGTTGAAATAATTTTTTTTTACTCGTATAGAGAAGTATCTACTTCTCCCATGACTCGTAAGAAAAAGTATCATACTTCACTGGTGGGAGAAGAATTATAACCATATTTGTTATTGAGTTGAGATATAATCACTCTTAAACATGTCTGGTATATTTGTTGCAACAGTAAAGTATATTTCAGTACATTTACACCAAAAATTGCAACTGCATCATATATATTTATACATTAGTGTCAAAGATAACATTTTTTCGCTTACACCCAGAAGGAGTTTCCCACCCTCCATCCCACCTCCCGAAATCACCGTCCTAATTGGTTCTCCCGCCATCCGGATGCCAGAAAATCGTCTCCAAACACGCCGTCTCCGCAGACCCGTCCTCCCCGTCGGCCTCTGTGTGCTTTGCGCGATCTTTGTGCCGGCGTTTGTTTCGCGTGGGAACCCAAAGGGAATGTATAATGAACGATAGATGGCGTCCCCGGACAATCGCGAGGCGTCCCCAGGGGGCGCGAGCTGTCGCTTCGATTCAATTCGTGGTTTGATCAGGGCGCCCTCTCGCGCCATACGACGTCTCTATCGCCCGATGGCTAATAGCGAGACGCCATACGCGCGCGGCATTGACCCCCACGGATTTGCCGCTACCAAAATTAATATTTATATTGCGGATCGTGGGGCGCGCCACTGGCATTTGTCATGGATTACACATCCATCATTATTACATTACGCTTGTACAGCCGATATTAGTTGCTCTTCGGTTGCGGATAGACCGATTCGGGTAATGGAAAGTATAGCGGGGTCGCGGCGCGTTTTGAGTTATGGTCCTCGAGGAAACTTCGGCTCGTGCGACAACTTTTACCGATGACGTTTGGGGCGTTCTGTGCGTCAGGGTAGGCGATGAGCCTGAGGTGATTAGAAGGTTTCCTTTGGAGGACGGCTTTCTTGAACGGACATTCTTGACTGTCGAATCTGAAGACTTCTTCCGGGATACTGTTTCTCGAGAGGAAGATAAGCGAAGTTAAACTTTCCCCTTTGAAGCGTCAATTTTCAGAAAGACGGTTTTTTGCATTTTACAAACGTAGAATGCAAAAATTTGTAGAAGCTTTCTAGGAACAAAACCTTTTGGCTCAAGTGTAAATCAACGTATAAATTAAAAAAAAACTGAACGAAAAATGGCATACCCTCAGTATCAACCATAAATATCAAGTCACTACCGTGACTAACCACATTTTTCTGAAATTCTCAAACTCATCAAATTGCCATATCTCGCTGTCTCCTTGCTTTCTACTCAAGGCACAAAAATAGGTAAACGTTAAAAACGCGACGAAAGGTCGCGGGGGTTGCAAGGAGAAGACGAAAAGGAGGAGTAGGAAGAAACGCGAGGATGCTAAGTAACGATTGACGAGCAGGTAACGCGAATGGGTTGTCGAATGAAGACTTTATTGAGTGTAAAACAAGAGGTAGGCAGGCGCTTTCAGGAATAGCGCAGACACGGACTGATTCGATTTCGAACGTCTATTATCGCGGCAGTGTAATGGATGCTCGGGTGGAATATGGGGAACGTCAGTTCTGCTGAAATAACGTAATCAAGCAATTTAGGATCCAAGAGAAAGGCTGTCATCCTATCAGCACGAGTCATGCCGTGGAGTCAACCCTTCCGGACACGTCCCACTCGTTTACTTTCACCGGGGATCCGCACGGCCAAAGTCGACCCACCCTCCCCCACCCCGTCTTGCGTTTCGGAACTCACAATTTATCGTTTCAAACAGCGAGAAAACAGTAGTATGAGGCACAGAAGACAAATTCAACTGCCACTAGCTAAGGCGTACTTCTGGATACTTTTGGACAGTTTTAGATTAACTGTACGGTAGGAATATGTACAGGTAAACTGGTCATTCTGTTACCCGACTGACTCGGGCTCAGATTGTAAAAGGATAGCAACAGTAAGGCATGAGTATGGCAACAATATGGTTATTAATCAATATTGATTAAAACATTCAAATAATTTCACTTACCTAATTTGCTAAAAGAGCTTACAATATGATATCGAAACATTTTTATGATATTATTCGAGGGTTAAACAGTCAATAACATCGTGCCGATGGATCAAAGACTGTTCACATTGGCAATGAAGTAAAAAAAAGAAAAACGAAAATGTATAGAACGTTTTGAACTGTAGAGTTTTTATGCCAATGTGACCTTTGCTTTATTTTTGTCAATTTGAACTATCCAGACATTTATATATGGGTTT
>JABFPB010001756.1:0-23423 GCA_022817645.1 Ceratoteleas bidentatus
TTATCAATGTATTCAACATACATTACTTTTACGGTATTTGTACCTTAATTCGATTTTACGGTGCATGTACCGTAATTAGACTTCCGAAATTTTTAACAGTGTAAGAAATGACAAAGTGCTTCCCATTTATTCGAACTAATAATATTTATACTAATATACACATTAAATGTATAAGTAAGTTCAGATGCACTTAGCAGTGAAAATTGATATTATTTTTATGTCTCTAAAGAATAACCGAATTTGATATGCACAGCCAGAATAGGCACGAATAGTGCTTGTTCTCATTACATTTTTGTCAATGAATTGTATTCCTATTCGTGCGGTGACTAAATAGCGGACACCCGAACACTCTCGTTTTTTAATGCCTTTAAACTTTGATACCTCGGACATGTAAAGTCGAATGTACTAACAAATGAAGGCAGTGTATGACATCTGCTATAAATGTTGCATAGCATTAGACATTTAATACTCGATTTCTGTTGAACTCAGTCGATGAACATACGGAGTGGTCGTCGGATCAAATTACTCGTAGTCACCAGTAGGTTTTTATAAAATAAGACAAATGGATTTAGTACCGGGTACGTGAGTGTAATAGCTGTTGGTGAAAGATAAATATTTCAGTCAGTGTTAAATAATTTTTTTCGAATTTAGATCCTCGGACGCATAACTTGCCACTTGTTTCTTCGCCATGGCCGATACTGACGATAATTGCGATTTATGTTTTTGCGGTATTAAAACTTGTTCCGGATTTTATGAAGAACAGAAAAGCGTACGACCTCCGAAAGTTTCTAGCTTTTTATAATATATTTCAAGTCCTCGCAAACAGTTTTTTTGCATTTCATACGGTACATGCTGCGATTTCTGGGAATACGTTTCATTTATACTGTGAACCGATTGATCGTTCCGATTATCCTCCGGCAGTAAAGGTAAGGTTTTCCGATTTTTCAGTATATTAAACATTGATTATTGAGATTATAGTAGAACTAAAAGTTTAATTTAAGTTAATATATTAATTTTTTTTACTTTTTATTGTTTTTCTGATATAATTGATTATGTTTTTGTATTTCAGCTAATGATGATGGGATACTGGTTGTTGTGGATGAAATTAATAGACCTACTTGAAACTGTAATATTTATTTTAAGGAGAAAAGATAGTCAGGTTTCTGTACTGCACGTGTATCATCACGCAACAACTCCTTTATTCAATTGGTTCTTTCTGAGATACATGCCAGGGGGGATGTTTTATTGGCACATGGTTGTTAATTGTTGCGTGCATGTGATTATGTATACGTATTATTATTTCAGTAGCAGTAGTAGTAAGGGACCAACAGTGACACGAATTCTTCAAAAAGTAAAACCGATTATTACGCTCATTCAAATGGTAAGTACATTCAATAATACCATTAGTTATGGCTAATTATAATAAAAGCATATATACTGTTACTAGAATCAGTTACTAAAATATAATGAAACCGTATCTTTCTGATGTTAAATTCATTTAACAATTTAACGTTAATAATACATTTTTTTATAAAATGCTTGTATGTTTTGCTGGATATATATTTATTATAGTAAAATGGGTTTTATTTTCGTTTTTCTAGGCACAGTTTTGGTTGTTGCTTCTGCACACGGCCCAAGGATTTTTACCATCATGCAATGTGTCGAAAGTAGTTTGTGCTATCACCGTTTCCAATTATGTGATAAACTTCTCCCTATTTTACGCATTTTATAGAAAATCCTACAAGTCAAAAGCCGTTAAAAAACAATAATCTTCTTCCATTTTTGAAACATTGTCTCTATCAGCGAGGAATATTATTTAATATTCCTAGAATGCTCATAGAATATTATTTGGACAAATAATATTTTTAGAAGATTCCTGGAATATTCTTCGCTGATATCCCTAGGGGAGCACGTTAGTTATATAATTACGTTAGTTATATAGTTCAACGTTAGCAACGTTGAACCAACGTTGATTCAAGGATTTTGGGAACATTGAATCAACGTTGATATAACTAATGTGCTCCCTTAGGGTATAGTTCTCGTTCATCTCACAATACAAAGCTTTATAAAACGTCTGAAGAACATGTTTAAAAAGTGAAATTGATTTATTTACATCATTACTTGATTTATGAAATTTTAACGGATTTTCTAAACAGTATTGTGTATAGATGATCTCCCGATGATATTATAAAATTATATGTCATACATTCTCCAGAATTTTTCACTCGTTTAACACGTTTTACATATGTTTTCAATACTATTTTATACTTTGCAGATTTTCACGTACTATAATGAAAGTATAAATAAATGGCCTCAATTTTTAGTTAGTGCGACATACATTGTACAACTGAATAAATAGATTTTTATACTGCAAAATTGGTTACAGCAAAAAACAATTACTCGATATATTTTAGCAGATGTAACTGTTATCATTATTACTAGTAAGATGTATGCAAGCTATGTTGAATGCAACTGAAGTGCAGGTAATTATATGTCGTATATCGGCATATACGGTATGGTTTAAAAGAAATATTTTCGTTAAATACATTAATAATTTTTCGTCACACATGCACGTAAAGTAGAGCTTTACTCCCTGAATTTAGGGAGTAAACCTTGACCTCTACTTGCATGTGCAACGAAAAATATCGTTGTAACCTCGGGGAGTAAAACGGAGTTTTACTCCCTTGATTAAAAATATATTATATTTAAACAAGGAAGTTCCGTTTTTAATAATAATTGAATCTCTCTAGTAATAATACTTATATTTATGCCTGCATGTGATCGGCAACAAGTAAGATAATCATTCACATAAATAAATAATATAAACTGTGTAAGAAAAGGTAAGGTATTTCACTTTAAAACCGAAAAACGAAGTCGGGAAATCTGAGCAAATTAAAAAGTTTGTTTTTACATTATATTACCTAAAAAATAACTATTTTTTCATGTTTGAATAATTACATCCTGTTTTCATTGCACGATTTGCATCACAAAGGAAATGATTTATCAATGAATTTCACGGACAGGTAAGTGTTTCCAGTAATTAATTACAATGTTATTGTATGTGCAATGTAATAATTTCTTATCAACACATTTAAACTTTACTAAACAATTCACAACATTAAAAATTTTTACTAAATTTCAATGCAACAATATTCCCTGTAACTCTGTAACTTCGCACTAAACTGATGTTCTCAGATTAGTGCGAATCGATTTTTGTAAACTATATTTTCTTATAAACATCGTAACCGCTTTAGTTCTTTATAAATGAATATGGAAATTACCAGATTCATTGTCAAGTTGAACTTTGATTCCTGGCTGAACTCCGAGACACGTGAAAACTGAATATAAATGAAAAATTACGGTTGGAGTTGTGCATCTAATTTTGAGCTTCTTCGGAATTCCAGAATAACCGAGCGCGCAAAATCATAGCGAAGATCACATAATTACTGTCACTCATAGTCAGTCATTTCGCGAAGTAGTAGATCGGATTCGGTGTCGGAATTTTCAAATTTACTATGTTCGATTTAACACCCGGTGAGTGGTTTAGCATTAAAATTAATTCAACTATAATTCCGACAACATTATTAACGATTACTTTTGTTACCGTACGTAGATCCACGAACGCAATCATGGGTGTTCGTTTCGAGACCAGGGGACTTACTGCTGATATTATTGGTGTATCTTATTGTTGTGTTAAAAATCGGTCCTGCTTTTATGAAGAACAGAAAGCCATATGATCTGAAAGGATTTATAGCGGGTTATAATATCTTTGAAATAATTGTCAATTTTTATATAACTTACGTTGCAACAGTAGCATTAATTGAAAGCGATCTTGTCCAAATGCGTTGCCAACCAGTAAACTACACCAACTATCCTCCTGCAATGAAGGTAATGCAATGACATATTTACATAAATAAAAATGAATCATTATGTCGCATGATTAAAATTTTTACGATGTTCTACATGTTCTACATGCGGTTGATCTAATCCTTCGCGATCACTTTATGCTCCCTTTTTTAAACTTTTTTGACCAGAAGTTGATTTACAAATTATGAAAAAAATTGTTTTTAACACTTTCTGATCACTGAAGTGATCACAAAAGTCTAAAAAAATTGGATCATAAGATTATCACGGGGCATACGATCACATTTGAACACAAAGTGATCACGATTTTTTCTCGGTTAGTGTGCCAGAAAAATGAGGACTTTTACTTCCTACAACCATTTTTTTAAATCTGTATTTCATTTCGAGATTTATTTGCTTTCATTCATTTTCTATACTGAGAGAAATTTCTGCATAAAACTTCCAGTACGTAGTACAGTAAAATGAAATTCAGTACTATGTTCATTAAAATTAATGTAAAAATACCTGAAATTTAATTTCTTATTCTATGCAAACAGCATAGGAATATGGAAATTTGCAAGTATTTGTACATTAAATTTAATTTACGTCATTGATATGAGTTTCCAGTTTTTACATTAAATTTCATGATTTATGTGATAGTGTAAACAATAATCTGGCCCTGTGCAAGTAAAGAATCACCGTTATTTAATATCGTTTATTACATATGTTAATTTAAAAAATTACGTTTTACTTAACCGTAACAATCTTTTACTGATTTCAGTTAGCAGAAGTTTGTCAAGTGACGTTGTTCGTAAAAATAGTAGATTTAACAGAGACTGTGGTATTTGTGTTGAGGAAGAAGACTAATCAAATATCCTTCTTACATTTATATCATCATTGTTCAACTGTTTTAATAACGTGGGTTTTCCTGAAGTACCTAGCAGGGGGAATGTTTACTTACAATTTGATTGTTAATAGTGCAATGCATGTAATCATGTATACGTATTATTTGTGTAGCAGTTATCCACAGTTGAAAAATATTCTGAGATCTATAAAACCAATAATTACGTGGATGCAAATGGTAAGAATTGAACGTTGTTACTAAATTAACACTTAGTTTATATTTATATAGACATAACGATTAGTTTCGTTAGTTTCTTATAATTTACTCTGATGGTCTTAATTTAATGAAATTTGCTTTAATTGTATTGCAATTCCGGTGAAAAATGGAAAGTATAGTGAAAAGTGTGGTGAAAATGATTCCGATCCAGCTGTATTTAATGTTGTCAGATCTCAATTGTTGTATTTATTTTCTTTTACCATCTGCGCAGTAACAAATATTTTACGTTAATCTGAAAGAAATACAAAATCATTTTTTGTCTACCAATTGAAATGTAATATATCGTTGCAATTTTCATGTTACTTTTGTGGCCATTTTATGCGTACTATTTTATTTTAAGAATGATTTGATAATATTTCATTCTTTTTCAGGTCCAGTTTGTTGTTTTAATTTCGATCACAGCTACAGGATTTTTACCATGGTGCAATGTATCAAAATTCGGCTGTTTCTTAATAATCGCGAACTTTGTAGTCAATTTTGTACTTTTCCATAATTTTTATAAAAAAAGTTACTCCGAAAAGACCCAAAAGGTCAAGTAAGTTTTTACCGAAACCCGGTTAAATGAAACATCAAATGAAAGTTTCCAAAATGTTGTTGTAAATATAATGTATAAAATGATACGTTTTTACTATTCGATGTAAATAATAAAATTTTAAGATGTGCTATTATCAGCTTATATCACGCATACAAAAAAACTTTATAATATTTGTGTATTTTATAGGTCGTAACGTTACACAAATATCTTGAAATGCCAGTTGAAAAATATTTATTTCCACATGTTCACACATATAAACAATAGGTGTTAAGCTTCATCCCGTTGCACCAATTCAAAATAAGACGTATTCTGTATAGAATAACATTCTTATAACATTGAAACATTTTCATAAATTAATGACTCACATATTCTGCAACATCTGTTTGTACATACTAAAAACTATTATTTATCCAGTATTCAAAGGCTTTATAACTAAATCAGTCAATCGTAAGGAATTAGACGCCGCACTACATGCGGCTCTATATATATAGTTGGATTACTGGGAAATCCCATGGAGGTGCATTATAATATCTGATTCGATAAATCTAAATCGACCAAACTGAATTATTTGATATGATCACAAGCAAATAACATTATTCTAGTAAACCGTTTTTCGAAAACCTAAGAATTGTTCACTGTAACTTTACTGTTACACACTTTATTGACTGACAGTTGTAAAGAGATCTTTCTCATCTTAATTCCCATCTTAGCGAAATGATCAATAATTGTTAAACGTTTGTTTAGAACCAGCATTTTTAAATAAACAATGTTCCAATAATACTCCAACAATGGCAATTAAAGATATTTTACAAATCGCTATGGGTGTAAGACTACTTTAATGACACACTGATTTTTTAACATATAACATTGATGACGACTATTATTCCTATTTTTTCCTTATTTTCTGGTCGCTACTTTTAACTCACATCCCTAAAATTCTGTTCCGTCGTACATAAGGCCATGTAGGTCACCGTTGGAGAGCTAACTTGAAGCTTTTTGTTCAAATCAAAGAGAAATCCTCTTGATATAAGTGGTTTTCAGCAAGCAAGTGCCTCATTTTAAGTCCGCATCTGTGTACCGGTTACTACTAGTTGATGTTGCTTTTAACTTCCTTCTATTATTTTAAACCAGTGACCAAATGTCAAATTCGTGTCACAAAAACTGCCGTTAGAAAAGCGAAGTAAACGTCTTTTAAAGTGCAACTTTACGAACCTCACCAAATCTCTATTCTAACTGTGATTATTATATATATCGCTATATCGGTCAATTCATTAGCTGACAACTGAACCATACAATCGAACGTTACATTTGAACGGTGATTGACGTATATCAATCTGGACTCAACTGAAAGCAAAAATGAAACAATGAGCTTTTCGGAGTGTATCGAACATCTTTGGCGGTCTCCTAATTCTGATTTACTGTTTCCTGTAATGATGGAGTTAGATTCGTGAGTCGGAGGAATAGCGAAGTGGCGAGATGTCGGCATGAAGCCCGCTGCCGCCTCAGTGATTTGTGGACGTCAATACTGGGGTTATGCGTGACGTATCTCACCGATCATAATTACATCCTGTTACCAGAGATCCCTCCCGCTGTCCTTCTGGATCCTCTATCCTCCCTCGGCAGTAACCCTAGTATTCGTACTCTTGATATATAGCCGCTGACAAGCGGTTGACCATCACTATACAGCTCAATAGCTGCTGTCAATTGCTCTTAAAATAACAAATACGCCTGCATTTTTATCCTACATTTGACGCAATTTGAGATCTGAGCAAACCAGCACATACTCCAAGATATATCTTCGAGTGATTTACGAGGATAGCTCGTGGGAGTTTAGTTTGGATTTGTGCAATCAAATGGCTATCGAGGTTTGGATATAGAATCGATAGTATCGTTAAACATAACTATTGGCAAAGTTTAATGGTCGAAGATACAATGAAATATTGATTGTCTCTAATATTTTCGTTATAAATTTCTGTAACTTTCATCTACTTTTAGGATGCTCTTTCGGGCTATCTTTTTGAAAAGTCAGCACTCAATATCAACATGTTAACAGAGAGCTAGTTATAGGCATGGATCTTGAAAAAAAAGTTCTATATTGATAAATTTAAAATATGCTTGAATGTTTTAAATTTATCCGATAAAAAATTACTCGAAAAAAATCCGAGTTAATTTAGACCGAAATATATCATGTTCGCGTCATGTTTTATCGTAAATATAACTCTGATTAGCCATGTCGGTATAAAAAAAGTGAAACTAAACAAATAAAATTCCCCTACTGCAAAGCTGCACCATTTAATTCGCTAGTTATTTATCTGCGATTCAGATAGAAAAAAATTTATGATCCTGTTCAAAAAGAGAACAATAATATCAGACGGTCCACCCTTGAGACAGATTTTAATGTTACGTAACTGGTCAACGTCATTAATGTTCAAATAAGATGTATGAAATATTTTGGCGATATACAAACACAACGACTTTTATTGGCGCAGCCTCTTTTATCATGTTGAGTCTTTTGTTCGAAGATCTAGGCGTTAACGTATTGTCTTGTAGTTCACGATCTTTTTAGCCGGCGTATCGTTTTAAATCAAAGTAAGATATGTTTTCACAGTCCAAGAGACCGGGCGAGACTATTAGTATAAATACGGTTATAATGCCGGAGGCAAGGGCGAGAAAGGGTATAAACAGATAGTAAATCAAGACCATCGCGTCAAGCCTAGGGTCGAATCTCGTCCGTATGCAACGATCTGAATTGCATACGTTCGTATCTTGCACGTGGTAAATGTTGGTAGGTTAAATTGTCACTAAACGTCCACTGTGCAAATAAACCAGTAGACCTTATGCTAGATAAATAATGCAAGTGCATAGACATCGTCAATTACCTAATTGTCATTATTGCCGCAACAGACTACAGAGAGGGTGTTAACAATTATTAAAAGCGCCGAGAAGACTTTCTATCCGATTGAATGATTGATAAAATAAATTACCATGAGACAAAACATTATTTGTCTTCAGAGATTAGAAGTATCAAATCAGCAACCATTGATGTGAGAAAAATTCGAATAAAAAACAAGATATCAAAAAAATCTTAAAGTACTATCTACACTATCAAACTGTGTGTGACAAAACCAAAATTTCAGTGTTATTCGGTTATGGATTACATATTTTCTGAGAAAAAGGCTGGAAAGATATACAATTTTGAAAATAAATCGCATGTGTATGATGCTGTATTTATCCTGATCGCGCAGAATATTTTCTACACGTTTGAAAAAATATGTTGTAAATGTTTAACGTTACATATTTAATAGTTAGAAAATATTTTGTACATATTTTTAAATATTTATAAATACCCCATCAGTGAATAATATTTTTTAAATATTGTAGAACTATAAAAAAAATATTTCTAAAATATTATTTATTATTAAAAAAATATTTGGATAAATTATAGAAAAATTAGATGTCCGGCTAAAATAATATTTTTAAAACATTTAAAAAATGTTAGTAAAATATTTAAAAAATATATAATACGACTTTGGCCGAGAGGTTATGCTCTCAGACTTCTGCGTCAAACGGTGCGTGTTCAAACCCCTGATATGGCAACCTTTTTCAATTGATTAAAAGGTTTTCGAATATGCGTCACTGCGATTTAATAAATAATTTTTTGAATATTGTAAACATATATCATTAATTTTTAAATATTTAACCAATATTTAAAAACAATTTTAAAACATTTTTACGACATTTAAAAAATATTTGATTACTATTATTTTAGCATGGCATCTAACATTTCTACAATATTTTAAAAATATTATTTAATATTTAAAAATATTTCTAATATATTTTATAACATTAAATAATATTTTTCACTGATAGGGTATGTACACAATATTTTACAAAAATATGTACAGGGAATATTTTTAATCATTTAGTAAATATATTTAAATATTTAGCAAATATTTTTCCATTAGACAGTAAAATAATATTTTCTAAATATTACAACAAATATTTAAAATATGTAAGAAATATTTACTAAGTATTATGCGCTAGTAAGGTATGATTGATGGTTGTTATTTAATATTTCAATCAATTATTTTGAAAATTACGAAAGTATATTAATAAATGTAAAACTGTTCTATCAATATATTTACAATTTAGATAAAAAGCAATGTGTTTGATCAGGCAACCGATCTGCTTAAAAAAACAGTCTTGATTATAATATTATATTAAGTTCCTTTCACATTTTTCCATTATTATTTCAGAGAATTGTTTCACACGAGCAAAATTAATTTTGTAACACAAAATATCCTACTTCAACAAACGAAATTCCTTTCGACTCGAAAATAGCCTACTTCTCTCGAACAGAATCCCATCCCGTTTTTCTCAGCCTACGGATCAGTGAGGCAGATTTCGCATGTAATCCGGAGACAGATGATTAGTGAATATCAATCGCTTCAATTTCCAAATCCGAAATACGGATCTCGCAAACGTTACTGTTGTCGGCATTAACATTGTTTCAATGCGTCGTCAGGTAATTCTGTAAAGCGAAATTATTTGCGCCGCGATTACATCGTCATAAGTAAACCAGCTCGTAATATCCAGCAAAGCTTCGAAACTTCGCCCGGAAATGGCGCTGTTTCAGTTGTAACGCTGTAAATTTGTGTACCAGGCGATAAGCAGGAATCGGCGCAGCGGCCGCCCATTTTTCTGTCTATTTGTGCGGAAAGTACTTTGCGTCTGTCGCGTGCTTGTAATGTGTTACGTTTCGAATATGTATTAATCAGGGCAGTTCACGCGCGAACGTGTCGGTTATCAGCGCCTCGCGTTATGCGTCGTTTAATTTATACTCGTAGACGGGCGCATAACGAACTATGTCACCATTGCCAATATAACGGTGCCGTAAAATAACAAAATAACAATCGTGCATTATCAGGCGCGACGAAAGAGTGGCCGCTATTTTCGCTCGATTTGATTTAACTTTAGTTGCAAATCGGTATTAATTGTACGTGTCAAATGGGCTTCGCGCCGGCAAAGTTTGTTGACCTCGAATTATGCATGGACAGAGTCCGCGCGTAATATCGGATCTTCACTGGCAAGGATTTAGGCCTCGTCGTTATTCGCATTGTAATATGTGATGTTTTGAGCGAATACGTGGATTAGCGTGGATAATGCAAATTGTTATTGAATTTCGTTTGGCATTGCAGAAATTGAGAAGTGAAATCGAATTGAATGGCATACGTCTTCGTCAGAACCAAGTTACCGGTCATTCGATTGGCATTGACTGGGAACAGGTGTCTGAAATCGTTCGCCGATAAAACTCCGGACTCATTCATATTTTACTGCCGAAACTTTTCGACGAAATTTTTCTTTAAACCATGAGCTTGCGAACTTCATATTTTTGTCGACGCGGGGCTTTATATCTTTACGGGCTGTTCTGGGACAAAAGCGGTTGGAATGTAAATATTACCTAGGTATGCAGATAAGCGTTTCAATTACATTATAATACTTTGATTCCAAATGAAGTAATCAATCAAGCGATTAATTAATTGCGTCTATGAGTAATTAGATCTGGCCGGTTTCTGTGAATAAAATAGTTGCCCAAATTGAATGTTAATGGCCGTTTAATCAAGTATTTAATGGTTGCAATTTGTAACAGTGGAACTTTATAAACTTCACTTAATAGCTCATGATTAAGTGTCTATTTTGAATCAGTTTAGCTGTACCGCGTAATTTCTGAAGTTAAAGAATTGATGGAATCAGGTTAAACTCGGCGTTCCTGAAATTGCAAGCGTCGGTGAAAATTAAAATTGACTTTTAAAGTTACATTAGCATTAATTCAACGAAAATGGTCAATGGATGAACGCGTTGATTCGGGAGTGCAGAATTAACAGACCGCAATAGGATTCAAAATGGATGGACTAATTTTAATACCTCCTTTTTCAGCGAGCTCCGAACCCTTTCTACTTCGATCATAATAAGTTCGCCAACTTGTAACCGTAAACAGGAACCTGATTCTGAAATTCGCTTGAAAAGTGTGCTTCACACTAGCTTATTTCTGCATCCACGTTCTTCGTCATTGTTCTCGACTTTTGAAAAGCATTACACTGAATTATTATCCTTTAAAGCTGTCACGAGTTAATGTATACTGCCTTCCTTGTTCAGTCACGTGCACTGAAAAATAGTCCTCAAAAATACATATTTCGTAATTATACAAAGCCCCGACGCTAAATGAATAAAATCATGCCATAGAAGGGTGAAAGGTAAATTCAAGTGACGCGAGTCTAGGTCGCGATCGTCGAATTAATCCGCCATTAATATTGCCCTTGGTATTCGGCCAAGCGAGAAAGGTGTCTGGGTGCGTAAACCTTCTCTAAACAAGGTTCTCGGACGCTTTATAAATGACCGTCTCTCATCTCCTGCGTTTAATGCGAACCATATATGCATGTACGGTAAGGTGATTAATGCAGCAGGGGTCAAAATCTCGTCGATTTATCAAATTAAGGGTGGAATTGCAAGATAAAACTCGAGCTCGTGGAAAAGTCCGGATCCACGTCCATGCGAGCGCCAAAAGATGAGAAATGACCGGACGTGGGCACGCCTTTCCTCGTACGAATCACCGTTGACCGTTGTCCGTATCTCCAAAACCAAAGCTCCTTGAAAAATGAGGACCGTGACTTATCTGTATCGAAGGACTCTGTCACATAACAAGAGGCGTGCCTCCTCTCGCCGTCTACTTCGTTATGTCGTTTCTGATGAGAAACGACGCGTTAAAATTGGTGTCTATTTTAACCCGGAGTGCCTCGAGACAACAAAAAGTGAACTGGTTCCCTTGACCTATCACTCGGTACAAATTTACCACTGTTGGAATGTCAGCAACAGTGATGCTGACATATTTTTAAAGAGCGATTTTTATATAACTAAGTAAATAT
Organism: Ceratoteleas bidentatus; assembly: GCA_022817645.1. Classification (NCBI taxonomy): domain Eukaryota; kingdom Metazoa; phylum Arthropoda; class Insecta; order Hymenoptera; family Scelionidae; genus Ceratoteleas; species Ceratoteleas bidentatus. The sequence goes on from JABFPB010001756.1 coordinate 12,422, forward strand.
ACTGATATATTTGTATCAGTATGTTTTTGCTAAAAGTAAAAAGATAATTTTTCACGACTCGCGCATATTTAACAACATTAAAGCTAACCGGGGAAATTATGTTTGACTTTCAATTGAAAAATGTTCTTTCATAAAGTCATAGCGTTTCTTTTAAGCTTTGAATTCGCCTAGACACAAACGACAAAGTTCAGGGCGACTTATTTCCGGAATTACATAAGAGTATTTGACCAAAAGACAGAGTATGAAAGGGGTTTGCAAAAACCATATCTGCTTAATTGGCGTAAATTGTGTGCCTGAAAATGATATCTCTCGAATCTACAGAAAGGAAGATGTTTAAAGGACAGCTCACTGAAATATTTGAATGCGATGAAAACAAATCCGACAAATTAAACCTTCTAATTGGTGGGCCTGTTAAACTAACTTATTAGCGAAATATCTCATTCAAGCCATGATATGCAGAATCATTTGAATATTATAATTGAAACGTTTCAATTCAATTAATGCCGCCATCATATACGTGTTATGATAGAACATTTTCTCGAAACTACGGCTTCGAATGAATCAATGGAACGAATTTATATTCGAATTTTCGAAATTAAAGGCCAAAAATGCATGTATTTTTATAAGTGTTTTTCCCAGTTATTTGTACTTGCATTATTGTAATAATAACTTGAGGCTTCGTGTAATTCAATCCCCTTCAAACGAGTAAATCAGCAAAGTATAATGCCACATTATTAATTTTGCTTAACGTTAGTAAAATATTATCACACAAATTTTCGTAATGCTGAATTATACCAAAATCAACTGGAGACCGCCTCTTGAAATGTAGCACATATAAAATATCATTGAAGCACTGCAATGGGGCATGTAACGCAATAATTTATTCTGAAGTACAGAATACATAAATACAAGCGAATTCAATGTAATTAAAATTTACTTTAGCATCGTAAATTCGTCACGTTTGCGCATTATACGCAGACCGGTATACACCATATTGCAATATCAACATCCAGGTTCATGAGTTTCGCGGTATAATTCATTTAATTATTGCTTGAAATGGTAAATAATAACTTATAAAATTATCGATATTTAAAAATACGTAAAAAATATTGACCATCAATATACTGTACCCCAGTCGAAGGTTATTGAAATTTATTTCGTCGAGTTTATAATTACTAATGCAGGTTTGTTTATAATTCGCTTTTGAATTAATCAGTTTTGATTCGGAAATTCATATAGTTTTATTAAATCAGAATGATTTATTGAGTTATTATTATTTCGAATGAAAACTGAGTATTTGATAGACTGAGTATTTGATAGAAAAATGTATCAACAATTTTGATACATTTTTTAATTAGAATATCACTTCTAGTTAAAAAATGTATGGCGAAGGAGAAGAAAGATTTAAGTGAAATTTTTTACGAACTTGAGTTACTATTGGAGAATGACTGCTATTATTATTTCTCGACTACTATTATCCCGAGAGAATGTTTTGAAGATCTATGTTTGAAGATGCTGATTCGGGAACGAATAGTTGAAGATGAATACTTCAAGATAATATCCTGCCTGCTCCACCTAAACACGAACAATGTGGCTGCAAATGATCGAAGTGGCGACGAAAGGCTTTCTCTCACGTGGATTGGCTTTTGCGAAGTCGCCGCACAATGTATGTACAACAAGTTCATATCTCGCGCATCGTTTACTTTGAACAGAAAGAGAGCGAATAACGTGCGAGAATTTCGCAGTAGGCAGTCGTCGGCCGAGGGTCGCGTTATGGGCATCGTATTCGCAAACACGCAATTTTCAAAGGCACTCGACTATCTGATGTCCCGCGCATAATGACAAGCCCTTTGACAACGTATGCAAATATAGATCGAGCATGATAAATTGCTCTTGTCAAGACACCCGGCATTTCGCACGAGCTCATACAAACCCGTTTCCATAGAGGATTCCGAATATAATTTCACAGACGCTTCGCGCCACCCCGCGAACCTCGAAGTCGCGCGACCTCGCACCGTTTAGATCCGATGTCCGTTAAGACCCGATTTTCACCCTTAATGGATCACCTGGGGCCCAATAAAATCACATTTCAGACCGATCTTGTCGCAAAACGTGACGGGACTTATCCACTTATCAGCACAGAGAATTGTGGAGAACAAGTTTGGTGAAATGAGCCATTTTTGATTTGCATTGTTGGCGCTGAGATCGAAATCTGTCTGGGAATTTTCTTCTCGGACGTTGGGCGACAAACATTTAGGCGTCTATTAAATCTTGGGGCCAATGCCGGATCCTGCTGGGGGAACGTCACTTTCACGATTACGAGATATTTAGCTGGGAAGGTGTCGCTGTGACTTTTGTACCGGATTTGTCGTGTCATTTAACAGCGAGAAAGTACAGCTCGAAAATCTGATTTTAGGGCAAAGTTTAAGAGCGGTAATGTGCTGAGCGTCAGCCTTCCGAGGTCTTGTTAAATATGAATGAATGGGGCGAGAAGGGGAATTCTTACAGAGGAATATGAATGTCAGCTTCGGAGCCTTGGAACTGGCGTTTGGAGGAAGTAAACGGTTTGCAAAATGTAACAATTATCACTGTAAATTTAATCCAGTTTTTTAAGATGCTAACTTCAAAAAGTATCCGATCTCACATTTCCAGTTCTACTTCGCAGTGAAGCTTCCGAATATTTTACCGAATTCGCCTTCGTCTTCTCATCGAGCGATAAACCTCCCGACCCCATTCACCCCAATCTCCTCTCTAGAAATCAATTCCACTTATTTCTCGAAATCTCCCCCTCGTAAACTTTCACTTAAAACACTTTCCCGCCAAATTCTCTCGATCATTTTCAAGTCACCCATGCATCAGCGGTTCGAAAGTCATCCCGACTACACTACTACTACTTCTTGTAGTCACATTGCCCAGCGAGGAATTTATTAATTGTAGACGCGCAATTAAAAATGTATGATTTATGGCGCCCAACATCACTTTAATCAACGACTGCTTTCTTTTAAACGTCCAACTCGTTTAAAGTTGATCCTGAGTTATCGTGCGAACCAGATAGGCTGATCTTCTATCCGATGTGAATATAAGTGGAAAAATTATTTCTTTAGCATGAAGAAATTATCATGGAATTTTATAAGCTAAGGATTCAGCTTCAGTGACATCTAGATGAACAAAAATAAATATTGCTGATGGGGTAATGGTTTACTCCAATTTAAATTGGTACTTAAAAAACAAGGTAATACATATTACCTTAGCGTATTACTAAAAGTGTTTACAGTAAAACATAGTTTTTCTCTATACCCTTCTACAACTCTTGAAACTTTTATATCGCTAAAAAAATTGACGATATAAAAGCTGGTGATAACCAACTTTAAAACGCAACAACGTATTTTAAAATGGAGTCTAACCTTCAAACTTTTTACAGCCTTAACCTCTCACTCTCTCCCACCCCTTGAATCTTCGCGGTCATCGTTCGACATGACTTCGCAGACCGCACATTACGCCACAAAAACTGTAAACAGCGTTGAAATTTCGTCTCCCGAACCCCGTCGTTTGCGTGATAATATTCGCGAGGGTTTGTCGCTCGAGTGTGCCTTGTTTACGAACTTGCCCCCCATCCACCGTTCGAGACTGGAGCAAGTCACGTTCGTCGTGTCTCGCAGTCTGTCCCGGCTTTTCGACGCTGGAAACGCGTTATCCGCTGGAGCGGGTTTGCCGGTAAACGCGCGTCTTTGGCATATACACTGCTCCCGCACTTCGTCGCGCATCGCGCCTGAATCTTTAAGCGGCTTCCTCTATTCACAAACATGTCCATTATCATTATTGATTCGTTACTGCCGTTATTACTTCATTACCCAGTCGGGGGCTTGTCAGTGAGCAGGATCGCGTTCGCCGATGAAGGCTTCGGTTCGGCGACGGTTTTCCTTTGTATCGCTCGCGTCTTTGATTTTCTTCGGTTAGATAATGATACGCGTTAGCAGGGTTTCGGCGAGGATAATTTATTAACATTTTCGGAACAGTCGATGCGCGTGGAATTAATTGATCGGGGAACATTCAGCCGGTTGTTAGGTTTGAGATAATGATGCGAGTTTAGGGAAATAAGACTGCGACGTCTAGACTAACTGATTGACTGCATTTGTCTGCGGAAACGGACGCGTTTGGGTTTGAATGGATTCAGAGTGTGCAAATAGATATGTTAGCGTAATCGTTAGAATTAAGATACAACAGGAATTAACATATAACAGGAAAGTTTCGTTTTATAAATAACAGGAAAACTGTTATTTCAGATAATGTAATGATTTACTTTATGGAATAAAGGAGAATTATTTATGTGTTTGAATTGAGATAGTTCTTTTTTAAGACATTGCAAAAATGCTTATCTTCCGAAAAAAAGTTTGGCGAGATATATTCAATGTAAACGAATAACTTTGATGAATAGCCGTAATCAAAAACCAGTTATTACGGAATATAAATACATGGAGTACTTAAAGGCTAAACTGACTCAATGCTGAACACCGACTATATATTTGATATTAACGTATATACTGTTTTATGTCATCCACTTGCTCTGTTTAGCAGGTTTACTGCATAGTGTAAAATATTATGACTAAGCTGATATAGCTTATGAATAGTATACTCGTATCACAAAAACTATATTACTTACGATAGTCAGGGTATTGTTTTTGGTTATTAATGAGTAACGTTTTGATGGCTCATAAGAGTTTTTGTAATGAATACTTGAATGTACATCACCGATATCAAAATAATATTATACTAGAAAAAGTATATTTGTATGTAAATAGTTCTTGTACTTCGAAAGTGACTGGGATTTTTTAATGTGTTAAGTTAAGATTTCAAAATTAATTATATCACGTCAGAAAACAAATTCTCGCAAATTTATCAATAATTAGACATTAAATGTGATCTACTACAAATTTATGATTAAACTTCATGCGGAACAAAGCAAATGTGCTTTGTGCTAAATCATACAGAATAATTTAATCAATACAACTGCTGCTGGAACTTATTGTAATAAGATTATATTAGTAATCGCGATGTGTATTACAGTGTGTCGTAGATTAATCATATTACACTACTCAAATTAATCCAATTAAATGGTATTTGACGCATGTCTGCATCTTGTTAAGAACGTCTAAGGGTATCCCGAATATAATGTAATCTTCTTGAACAATATCAGCCTTCAAATTGTAATATTTAAATAGTTGCAAAGATCTCAAACATCGAACAATCGGCACAAGCGAGTTCACTTTAATTCGATTTATTCAAAGCACGTCCGAAATTCAATTTAGGGGACAGATGCCTATTATTATCCATTATACTCTAGAGTATACCACCGATTAGTTATATCCACAATTTTAATGTCATTCATCATTATTTTTCTTTAATTTGTCCAGCATGCATAGTTTTCAACTATATTATTTATATTTTTACAGTAATTATCCTTCAACGAAAGAAAGGAATCTCTTTAATAATATTGTTATGTTTACAAAAAGTGGTACTTCGAATCCAGGTTGCTTATTTTAAGTTATAATTTATTTTTAAAAATGCAAATTTATATTTAATTTATACCAGCTATAAGATTATGATGCTCATTTCGAAATATTGTATTATTATTTCTATGTTCATGTTTCAAGATAAACCGTAAAGAAATCAAGATTATTATAAATTTACCTTCATAACAAACGATATTTGCATATAATGATTCTTTAATAAAATAGTTAGAAAACAGCAATATCCTACAAAATTAGCGTAATGAAATTTAGCTCAAAATAGGATTTGTCAATTAACGCCAGGTCAAAAACACTCATAAGCACTAGGCAAACAATTATTATATTTAAAGATGTTAAGGCCATATTGGAAGTTTGATTATCGACGTTACAGATTTTTCAAAATCCCTATCAGTAAATAATATTAAGGAGTTACGCCACCCTAGACAGAGAAAAATGCACCAACTACATACATTTTTTTTGTTACCGAAGTTTTCAACTCGTTGGTACCAAAGCTTACTTTATATCTAAAAGTCTTTTCCCATAACCACAGAAACTCGCTCTGGTCAGTTTATTGAAAAATAAGTAAACAAACTTTTTTCGAGCAAACTCTCTCACTCCGTTGCAGCAGACGTTTGACCTGGTCTCAATATACGGCACTGTCCTCTTTATAACAAATTTATATAAAAAGTTTTTATACAACATTTTCTGTCTTAGAAGATTCGCCTTTTCAACGTCCATTTTCTCACGGAACTGATTAATGTCAAAACGCATTATTCTAATCGCCGTCATCCTATACGTAACCAACTATGACCTTCCACGCATCGCTTTGCATCAATTTGTCTATTCTTCCTCTCGAACCCGTTTTTCCTTACCCAACCGAATGGGTCCCATCCCACGGCCCCCTGCGAACTGACTTTTTGACGTACTACGTCAAAACGTCCTTTTTCAAAAAAAGCACGCGTCAGCCAGATCCAGTCGCATTTGACAAATGCCAAACGTCCGCGATGTAACTCTAGTAGCCTCGGCGGCATCGACGTCGTAAAGAAGCGAGTAGTTTTCGCAGACACGTCCTGTCGTCGGCGCATCGTAAAAAGCGTTTAGGAGCTCTAGCTGCTGCGCGCTGTCACTTCCTGCTAGGTACGACGTCGGGGACCAGTTCCTTGCCGAGTGTGATGCAAATGAGCCGCGACCCCCCACGAGCGTCGTAATGAGCCGATTTAGCTGCCAAATCACCGGGAACGGTATCCGTCGCGAATAAAGGATCGACGGTGTCTCGTCAAACTCATCGTCGCGACGATTTGCATGAACGGAAACCAGGAGGAAAAGTGCGAGCGTGAGAGCTCGGGACGAGAAGGCGTGACGAGTCAGGAGTGGGTTAACAAAGGGACCGGCTAACCGCTGTCATTGTCACCGGAGGCCCTTAAAACTTACGCCTCTCTCGGTTTCGACTCTCTCGATCTAGATGTACGATACGTGCGAATGTATTAACTCAAACTCGTTTTCCGGCACGCCGGTTGCGGTATTGCGATGCTCGTTCGAGCGCGACGCTCCTGCGGAGTTAACGTTGCACTTTTATCAAGATGACGGCGTAATTGTACGGTTAGGTGGCGCTTTTTCCCGATGCAAATGCCGGGAAAAAGAGAGTCCCGTCGGCGATAAATGCTACAAATTAAGAAGTAATTGCTGCCGCGAAATTGTTATTAATATTTTAATATTCATGCGCCATTGCGCGTGCGGTCGTCCGTCTTGCGCGCTTTCCGAATGCCGCGATTATCGGCGAAATTGTGTTTATCTGCGCGGTCATTAAAAGGAAGATGGATGGCGCGGAAAAAGCGCGCGTGAAAGGTGTTGCGCTACGGCCGGACGACTGCGTTTCGTTAAGGAAATTGCGCCTTTTTATGACGAATCTTCTTTGAATCGGCGAACGACGTTCTTGACGAAGTGGTGACACTTTTAGGAGTCACTTTTTGAGGGAGTTCTTCACTTGAAGGTTGTGTTGAATTTTATGGTTCCTAAGTTAGAACATGTTTGACAATTGAAAAAATGCTGCAGAAATGCCAAGGCATTAAACATTTTATGCCCTGAAAGCAAAATGCCTAGAAATTGTCCACGTGTGGATGCCTTCCACAATACCGACAAATTCAGGTCCGAAATTGCCACAATCTATTTTATAGTAGAATAAGAAATATTTGCAAAAAATAGCCATTTTCTTTCCTTATTTGAGATTTTCAAGGTACTTCCCTATATTGTTTTTAATTTACTTCCCTAATTTGCCGAAGACAGTTAACTAAATTGTATTGTATCTGGTATAATCTGATCGGACACGCTACACTGTTAAAAATTTCAGAAGTTCAATTATAGTACATGCACCGTGAAATCGAATTAAGGTATAAGTACCGTAAAACTAATGTATTTTTAACACATTGATAAGATACCGTTTCAATGTTTTGTACATTAATTTTAAATGACGTGCCTGAAATGAACTTCCAGAACTTGAATTAAAAGTGCATTAATTTTACGGACTTTAACAGTGTATATATGAATTATACATCGAGCATTTGTATTATAAAACGAATTGTGAAGTATAACAAGAACCTCGTTACATCGTTATTTGATTCAACTGAAAATCACGTTTCGAGCTTCATTGAACCTTAAAAGATTCCATAAAAACTTGAGAAAGTTACCCACCTAGAACATCATAAAATGTTTTAGAAACGGGAGGAATACTCGTAGATTCGCAAACACAGTCAATTTTTTACACTCGAATTTATTATACTTCTGTTCTATTTCAATGCTTCTCTAATGAGTTTCATTAAACAACGCTTTCGCAGTTAATGTTTAAATTCAACATCGCGAAAACAACATCGCGCAAGACAAGAGTGAAAATAAGGCAATTTGCAAAGTGCTACGCGTAAACATTTAAACAGAAAAACTGCAAATCTTAATTAACACGTCAGCGCAAAATACATCGCATACTCTAACGCTCACGTTTGTAAAAACTAGTCTTAATTACGATGCCCGTTCGTTCTCCGCACCTTACATATTACGTTGAATTACAACACTTCCATTTATTAAATTACCCGCATTACGAACCTCCGACTTTTTTCGCCTCAATATTGCATCTTTGTGTCAGGAACAGCTCTCGTGACCGAAAATACCAATTGCTCTGCATGAAAACATGCTAGAAAACCTCTACCAATCAGGTTACTGTACATCAGTACGAAATAGCTGAAGCAATGTGCGGAACATTAAAAGTCTCTGACGAAAGCATCCATACCCTAGACAACTTGACGAAGAACTGAAGTTTTTCTTCCGATGGGATTAGGAGATTTCTTCGAGTAGTCTTCTTTTAATCAGTTTCATATACCGATTATAAACCTTATATCTTGTGAAAAGTCACAATATTTCTACAAATCTCTAAAAATGTTTCAGACTTTTCTCCAGAGGTCTCTACCTCCATTTCCCTACACTTACAGACTGATTTACTGAGTTTTCCAACCTTTCCCATCCATTGTTTTCAATTCGCGGGAAAAAGTTGCTCGCAATTCCGTTACCGATTCTAAGCTCCGACCCCCAGCAAGGTGCGACTTTCCCCCGCGAAAAACTAGTTAACGTCACAGCGTCAATGCGGTTCGCGAAGCCGCGACGCGCGATTAAAGCCCCTGCAGAAGTGATTCCCTCGAATCGATTTTGCGGATCTCGCGTCACCCCTGTTCGGTTCGCCGTCCTTGTCCGCATTCAACGCCCTCTCGTTCTTCTGGCACGGTTCATTATACTTCGCTGTCCGTTCTTTGGTGTTTGGCGCTGAATAATGCACGCTGTGTGGACTTGCACGTGTCTCGGCGCGAGAGTGGAAAAAAGAAGAAAAAGGATGAAAACAGAGGAGGCGAAGAAAAAAGGAAAATGCGGAATTGGCCGGGGAAGGGACGAAACAGAAGCCCCCTGCCCCCTCAGCAGTGCAGCATTCAGGCGCTAGCAATATGCGGAGGATTGCGTTCTCGCGAGGGTCTTCCTCCCGCCTCTCTCCTGACGGGGCCAGGACGTTGACCTGACCTGGTGAAACACATATGGAAAAGTCCTTACACGGACTTGCGGCGGTGTGTGCGACAAGCCATGCGACGCACAATCCTGGGGAGGCAGATTTACATGGGGTGGTTTCTGAGAGCGTCAAGAGCCGCGCTCACGTTCTCTCCGTTCACGGGAAAATAAGGGAAAAAGGTGAGAGGGACGGCATGAAACGCCGAGGGGAGGTGCATCGCGGCGATAGTCGGAGCTAGTCTCTTAATCGCTGCGCCTAACCAATGCCGAGGACGAGTCGCGTTCGTAATTGTAAGCGACTCTAAGTTGCCGGGTGCCGCGGATAATATGTAGGGATAACAATGTTTTGTGATGTCACGGTAATGAGAGGCTCGTTCGTACGACTGCTACTTGACGGCGAGTCGAGCTTTGACCTAATTTTCGCAACGAGGGGGCGCGAACGAGCGAAAGAACGCTGTTGCTGGGAGCCCTAAAATGTGGCGACTGTATCCAGGCGGGAAAAATGCCGCGGGTTGCTATAGGAATGTTACCAGGCAGACTGGCGAAGGGTTGTCCAGGAAGGAAAGAAGCGAGGGGATTTGGAAGACATCGACTGGCTACAGTGGGAAGAAAAATGATTTGATAAATTGATGCTAAATTCTGGTGGTTAAGAGCATTTTAAGAAACATATAAGAAACATTTAGGCCCATATAGATATTGAACATGGAATCCATGTGGATTCAACGTGGAGGAACATTCGGACGTAGATTCGACGTAGCTTCCACATCGAATCTACGTGTTTTAGAAATGTGTCTATTAGGGAGTTTTGCCTCCTTACATGTGGTGGTAAACTGTAAATCAGTGATAGGTTTGCCTGACTGCTGTCAAATTGCTTTTATATAGAAATAATGTAGATTCAAATTATTTTGACAAACACTGTTTTCGGTTTTACTTTATATTGTCAAGTTTTTCACTGAAGAAGTATAAAGAAGGGTCGTAGAGGCGTTTGCGAAGGGACAATATGTAACAAGGTTCTTCATTTTCAGGTAACATTATTAGGCTGAGCGGACTACATTTTTGCAGTAAGTAATGTTTCTTACAAAGTCATTGTGACGTCATACGAATTCTTTACTTGGTGAATAAGCTATCTTACAAATGTGACATCAAACGGTACCAAGTAGGTCTACTACTAGATAGTATGCAGTCTACTACTGGATAGGTGTGTTAAGAACGTCGAAGCGATGCGGTTTAAAATACGAATCACAAGTTCTAGTCTAATCGGTAGCTGGTTAGACGTGAGAGGCGGGGCCAGTCTTGAAGCTCCCCCTACCACAAGTCGCGCCCGACAGTGTTATTGTACAAAGCTGGTGAGGCTTAGCCGACTCCCGTCAACTTTCAAATCATGTTGAAAGCACCACAGTTGGCGCCAAGCAGTCGTAGAGTGCGCATCGAGTCCTTTGTCACAATCGGGTTTGATA